>JAGKTI010041377.1:0-10257 GCA_018397915.1 Birgus latro
GCACATTTTCACTCGTCGCCCGATTCATGGAAGCATTGTTACCAATGTAGCAATTTTCCCGCTAAATTTAAATGTTTTAAAAGCAATCTAGCTGGTATAAATTTAAATATTTTATTTGTATCTGATGTTCTTTTGAAGTCCTGTCTAGCATTGGTTTCCTTAATTTCTCTCAGTCTGGCGGATTTTTACTACTTCTGACAGCAATCTAGCGGGTTTCTATGGTTTACCTTTGGCAACACTCCCCAGTAGGCCTTACGTTAGTCAGACAGTGTCATGTCATGGGAGGGGGTGGATGCCTCGCCCTTTGTCACAATCCTTTTCTTTTTACACAATCCTTTTCGTCTGAAATTCTCTACGTTGTCGCAGTCTAGCTTTTGACTGTCATCCTCTCCCTGTTTAGTTCCTTTGTGAAACTGCTCTACGTATTACATGTTGGATTTTCATCGTGTGAATAAATTGACCAATTTTTCTCCAGCAATTGCATTGGTCTCACTAACTGAATTCTGGTAGATTAATTGCTTCTTGATAGCAACACAGGTGGGTAGGGGTTGTTCTTGGGCACGTGCAATAATTTGTCTGTTTTGGTCTTGTGCTGTTCTAGGAGGGGCTCCATTTGGCAAATATTCTTTGGTCTACCTCTGTCTGTATCATTTATCTATCCGTTAACTGTCCTCCTCGATGTTAAGTTGCCGGGATATTTGTCTTGCTGGAATATTTGCTAAATTAAGAGCAATAATTTGCTTGCACTGATATGTTACAGCATCGTGTTGACAATCCATCTTGCTACAGCACTCACGGCTTCACGGGTTCTCCAATGTAAACATCCCGCATAGAGATTTAAATGTGGATAGTAATATATTTTTAGATGTTTATTTTTCCGAGTTGATGGCGTTCGTGATTTCGACATTACCATTATCTGTGTGATTTATCTTATGGGACATTATTTCTTCAGTATTGTTGATTCAGAATGTAAAATAAATATGACGAGAGTTTCTCCATAATTTAACCACAAAACCGTTGAGTGATAGGCTGTGTGTTTCACATTCTTTCGTACTGCTAAGCCTCAACTTTAGTATATTGTGGTTTCCTCTTCCGTAATGCAAGATATACATGGTAAAAATGGTTATATATTGCTTTTTGGTGTTGTCTACCCAAATACTTCTCTTTCCGGTGTGCAATATAAGAAATATAACTAGACCGCAGCAGTTGCCAGATACCACTTTTTGAGCGAAAGGTACTGGGAATCGGGTCATCACTTCTTTGGGTGATTGTACCGGCTGTACTGCCCAGTCTTGCCAGCCAGATGTAGAGTGTGAAATTCAAATGACCGAGAGAGTGGAAATAGTTATTTGAGAGGAGCATGTCGAGACAGACTTACATATGAAGTGAAGGATCGTTGTGGTGTGGATGTGATAGGAAGCGTTAGGAGAAACACATTAAGGTGTTTTGGTCATATGGAGAGGATGGAGAGTAATGAGGAGAGTGTATGTGAGTGAGAGGGAGGGGGAGGGCAAGGATGAGATGGAGGGATGGAGTGGAGAGGTATATGAGAGAAGAGGGTATGAGCAGGGTAGTGAAATGGCGGGGGGCAGGGTGACTTAGAGGCGATCTGTTGTGGCCAATGCCCACCCCTTACGGGAGTAAGGCATCTGGCAATAGATAGAATAATAATAAATAAATGTAAGTACAGTAATCCCTTTACTATTCGGACTCCCAATACTCGAACACCCCCACTACTCGGATATCGTGGGCTGCCCAACCCCCAAAATGCCCAAAAATTCGAAAAAAATAGAAAAAAAAATGAATTTTTTGAACCGCGTCAGGTTGAATTTCCCGTGCCCGCCGATCGGCTGTGTTTACATGCGTGGCGCCTGTCTGTCGGTCCCATTTCCCACTCAGTTGCTGCCTCGTGAACAGCTCCGACAATGGCGGCCAAAGTGATTGCTTTTGTGGTGATACCCTACCTCCTGCAGGGCTTGATGCTGCTCTTTACCTTCTTCATCATGTGTGTGATGATGGCCCCGCCACCTGAGAAGAGGAAGAAAGTGGTTCTGACTCTGGAGAAGAAGAGGGAAGGGTATTGGAAAAGATGGACGCCGGGTGGCCGACATCACGGATTCGTCGTGAATTCAATCTCCCTCGCTCCACCTTGTTTGATATCAAGAAGTCCCGAGACAAACTACAGCAGTACATGGCTGATTTCGCTTCGAAGACCAAACGAAACGTGGAGAGGAAGGTGATGTTTAGTCCTAAGTATGCAGACATCGACCGATCCACGCTGATTTTGTATCGACAACAGTGTGCTGCTGGTGTGTTGGTACGTGGAACGGAGCTGAAAGCTGCTGCTGAGAAGTTCACAAGGCTCCAGGACTCGTCACTAGACCACACGGGAATTTACTGTTATGTACAGTGCAGTGAAGTGATGTGATCCCAGTTATGCAAAAAAAACGTTGTGGAAAATGTTGGTGAGAAGTGCTGGTGATTGTAAATTGCGAAGGTTGTGTGGTGCAATTTCTTCGTGTCAAAGTCTGAGATGATAGAGCGAGTTATACATCAGGACGGCGGCTTCTTTTTCGTAAGTACCCTAACTTCATCATAATTCCTTGTTTTGTTCTTTCCATATCATTAATCTCATGCATAAACTGTGTGCAAGATGATTTCCATAATGATTTTCGTGTCTAACCTGTTTTCATCATGCTGTAAATGTGTTAAAAAATTACCCTAAATGTTAATCATAATTTCCTGCTTTCAATTTAATATTTTCATGCATGATTTTTAAGTGCACCGGCTATGAAAATGGTGAAAGGCAGTGAATTTCATGTCTGGTCCTAACCTAACCTAACATAACCTATCCTAACCTAACCTATGCTTACCATAAAGATTTTCATGTCTAACCTGTTTTCATCATGCTGTAAATGTGTTAAAAAAATTACCCTAAATGTTAATCATAATTTCCTGCTTGCAATTTAATTTTTTCATTCATGGTTTTTAAGTGCACCAACTATGAAAAAGGTGAAAGGCAGTGAATTTCATGTCCGGTCCTAACCTAACCTATCCTAACCTAACCTATGCTTACCATAAAGATTTTCAGGCTTAACCTGTTTTCATCATGCTGTAAATGTGTTAAAAAATTACCCTAAATGTTAATCATAATTTCCTGCTTGCAATTTAATTTTTTCATGCATGGTTTTTAAGTGCACCTGCTATGAAAAATGTGAAAGGCAGTGAATTTCATGTCTGGTCTTAACCTAACCTAACCTAACCTGTCCTAACCTAACCTATGCTTACCATAAAGATTTTCATGCTTAACCTGTTTTCATCATGCTGTAAATGTCGTAAAAAATTACCAAAAATGTTAATCATAATTTCCTGCTTGCAATTTAATTTTTTCATGCACGGTTTTTAAGTGCACCAGCTATGAAAAAGGTGAAGGTCAGTGAATTTCATGTCCGGTCATAATCTAACCTAACCTAACCTAACCTTACCATTTTTCTGGTAGCAATTTACATCATTTACTGTATTTGATGCTTTGGATCCAATAATTTAGTGCATAAAATGTGAGAAAAGATGATTTCCATGTCAGATACCTACTTATACTATGCTGGCAAGTTCTGACCACCTATGCCTCACTCACCTCTAAATCATCATTTTTTGGTTAAAATTGAATTAATTCATGCTTTGTGTGCATTATTTATGTGAAAAGGGACCTAAATAAGTGGTATACATGTCCAGTGCTGGAGCTTCAGGGCCCAATATTTGGACAAAACCAATATTCGGACATGCCTTTGGCTCTATTGTGTCGAATAATGGAGGGATTACTGTATCCTAATTTATTTAAATATCTCAATATTTTACAGTAATTCCCACAAATATATGCAAATGGTTTGCGCTTGCGCTTTGTGACATTGCGCAAGCTAAATATTAGTCAAATTGCACACTGTGCACTTGCGCAAGGTAGTGAACTATGGATTGCGCATTGCGCTTGCGCAATGTTCTTTTTCGTTTGTGCTGCCCACCACTGATAATTCCTAAGGGAAGGATGTCTCATGGTATTTTGTGAAAGTTGCTATATTGTACGGTTCAATGGTTTGGATAATAATGTGGCTGTGTGTTTGCGAAGTGTATTGTTGAGTGGTGGACAGGGATGTTACTGATTTTTTTTTTTTCTTCAAGGAAGAAGGAACCAGAGGCTAGAAGCCTGCAAGATTGCTCCCTCCCAGAAAAAATTAAAGCAAGATAATAGACAGCCAAATCCAAGATCCATTTATTTTGAGATTTCTTTACACTGTCTATCTGGAGTATTGCCAGACGTCATAATCCCGTAAGGGGTGGCCACAAACAATTTGCCTCCATGTTGCCCTGTCCAATGCCATTTCAGTGTTTTTTCCCCAAGTCACACCCCTCTCTCTCATGGATCTCTCCACTTCATCTCCTCATCTCATTCTCAGCCTTCCCCTTCCTCTCCCCCCTTCACCTCACTCACATACATTCTCCTTGTTAGTCTCTCACTCTTCATTCTCTCCACATGGCCAAACCACCTCAATATATTTCTCCTAACCTTTTTATCACATCCACATCCACACCACAACACTCCTTCACCTCCTCATTTGTCAGTCTGTCCCTCCATGTAACTCCACATGCTCCTCTCAAATAACTCATTTCCACTGCTTTCACTCTTGACTTGTGTCCTTCTAACAAGGTCGAAGCTTCACTTCCATACGTTAGAGTTAGTTTGACAATACCGTTGTGCAGTGACTTTTTTATTTCCATGCTCACTTCCCTATTACTTATTGCAGCTTTCAAAGAACCAGCAACCTTTCATCCTTGTTGTACCATTTCAAGCACTTCATCCTCCAAACTTCCATCCTCACTCACACTACCCAAGTACTTAAATGCACTCACATTTTCCATTTCCTCATCATTCAACCTTACTGTACATTCAGTGACTTCATTTCTTTTGAAGACCATAATTTTACTCTTCCTTACTTTCACCTTTAGATTCTCTTACACATTCTCACAAACTCATTTATCAAGCCTTGCAGTTCCCCTTCATCTTCACTTAATAGAGTATCATCTGCAAACAACAATACAGCAAGTGTCCAAATGCTGCCATCTCTCATTAGGGTCACTCCAACATCCACAGCTCTCCTTTGTATCTCATTTATAGCCCCATCCATATACAGACTGAACAACCATGGAGACATGGCACATTTCTGTTTCAATTGAACATTCAGATAGAAAAATTCACACTGATCACATCCTCATACATACTTTTCACAGCATTCAACAACTTCCCATTTACTCCATATATTCTTAATATTCTCCACATTCCTTGTCTATCCACTCTGTCATATGCTTTTTTCAAATCCATGAAGGCCACCTACAGCTTATTTCCCACCTCTAGAAACTTTTCCACTAAAGACCTTAGGATGAATATCTGATGTACACAACCTCTTCCCTTCCTAAAACCTCCCTGTTCTTCTCCAACTGATTGTTGTTTCGTTAACTCAGGTAGTAAGTATCCTACCATATACTTTTCCTATTACACTATTAAGACAAATGCTCCCATGATTAATAACCCATTCATCCATCATCCAATCCTTCATTGCCCCATGCGGAGCATGCATGGGGCTAGGCAAGTTGGTCCTGACATTTAAGATGAGAGTGACCAGCCTCACTTATCCCTGAGTGAGCAGTAAACCCCAACCACCACTTGGATATAAACCTGCATCAGCTCAATCCAATTGGAGCTTCATAATTACCCACTAAACCACCAAGCTCCATAATATGGTTACATGGTTACCACCCAGCATAGTAAATGGTTTCCTGGTGTACAGGAAACCACTTTGCTTATCACTTAGTGTAGAGTCACCCACAGGCAGAAGGAAGAGAATGAATGAGGGAAGGAAAGATAGAAGAGGGAGTGTAAAGTCACCCGTAGGCAGAAGGACGAGGAAAGAATGAAGGAAAGAAAGACAGAAGAGGATGGAAGGAAAGAAGAATGGAGGAAAGGAAAGGGAAGACACCCGAGAGCAGCACAACATCGAGTGAGTGATTAATAATAACAATAATAATCTATCTATCTATCTATTGCCAGACGCCTCAATCGCACATGGGGTGGCCACAAACAATTTGCCTCCATGTCACTCTGTCCCCTGCCATTTCACTACCACGCTCCCAACTCACACCCCCCTCTCTCATATACCTCTCCACTCCATCCCTCCATCTCATCCTCGGCCTCCCCCTCCCTCTCACCCCCTCCACCTCACTCACATACACTCTTCTCGTCAGTCTTTCACTCTCCATCCTCTCCACATGCCCAAACCACCTTAACGTGTTTCTCCTAACGCTTCCCATCACGTCCTCAACCACACCACAACACTCGTTCACTTCCTCATTTGTTAGTCTGTCTCTCCATGTGACTCCACATGCTCCTCTCAAATAACTCATTTCCACTGCTCTCACTCTTGACTTCTGTCCTTCCAACAGGGTCCAAGCTTCACTTCCATATGTCAGAGTTGGTATCACAATACTGTCATGTAACAACTTTTTCACTTCCATGCTCACCTCCCTGTTTCTTATCACTGCTTTCAACAAACCAGCAACCTTCCTTCCCTGCTGCACCCTTTCTAGCACTTCACCCTCCAGACTTCCATCCTTACTCATCACACTGCCCAAGTACTTAAATTCACTCACATTCTCCATATCCTTCCCATCCAAATTTCACTTCTCTCAAAGACCATCACTTTACTCTTCCCTACATTCACCTTTAGATTCCGTTTCTTACACACTCTCCCAAACTCATCTACCAAGCCTTGTAGATCCCCTTCGTCTTTGCTCAACAACACAGTATCATCTGCAAACAACAGTACAGGGAGTTTCCAAACACTGCCCTCTCTCACTAGGGCAATAATAATGATAATAACAATAATGATAATAATCTGGTCTTTTGTGTCTAAAAAGCGCCAGTTCTTCCACTGGGAATTCACTAGTGCTCGACACCCATATACATTATTTTTACAACTACAAGAAGTGTGACATCTCTCATATACAATACAAGCTACATCAGTTAAAAAAAAAAAAGAAGTGGCAATAATTAAACCCTATAATCATCCGTCATAGTACCTCTCTCCAGGACATAGCATTTAGAAAAAATAAAGGCTCTCAGCTGTCTCTTAAAGGATTCAACAGAAGACAGTTGTCTCATGGATAATGGCATTCTGTTATATAATCTAGGGGCTCTATACACAAAAGAACGATCAGAGAAAGTGACTGGTGATGGCTCCAGGCTCCTCAGGAAGCAAGGAATCATCTTCACTACATAACATCACACCTGGGCATGTCGCTGGAAGTTTTAACAGTTCAGCAAGATACTTTGTTTCATCAAACTTAAGAACCAGGAATGTAATAAGACAGTTTAAATTCAATTCTAGCTTTTACTTGTAACAGTGCAGCTCAGTTGGGAACGAGGTAGTTGAGGTTCGCTGGGGGAGACCAAAGATAAGCAGTGCTGCCCTGTTCAGCACAGACTGAACTATTGTTGGTATTGTATTTGGAAAATGAAAAGTCAAGAGTAAGAGCAGTGGAGATGGGACTGCTGAGGAATGTATGTGGAGTACAGAGGGTGGATATCGTTTTGTTTCGTTTTTGAAGGCTCCAACATGCTTGCATGCGTCGGCCTTGGTCACCTAATGGCGGCTCTCCATGCTGCTCGATCCCTGGCAGACTCCCTCTTCAGTCCCTTAACCCTTAAGTCACACTTAATGACCTCGTTCCATGTCTTTCTCAGTCTACCCCTCCCAACCCCTCCTCCGATATTAACACCTCTCACCCTCTGTACCCAATTATCATCCCCCATCCTCTCCACATGTCCAAACCACCTCAGCCACCTTAGCCTACCTCTCCTCATCACAACACCAATACACTCCAGTCCCATCCTACCTCTCAACTCTTCCATCGTAAACCCAGCCCCCCCAGGCCTTGCACGCAGGGACGCACTGCACATCCACCTAATCATTGTCATTTCCGTACGTTTAAACCTGCGAATATCCTCTTCCTTTACTGCCCAGGTCTCACTACCAAACAGCATCACACTCTTAACACATGCTGCATACAAAGACCCCTTAGCACGTAAGGAGAGTCCTCTCAGTGTCAGGAGAGGCAACAGCTCCCTGAACTTCTTCCAACCACTTCTCACCCTAGCAACCGAGCTAACTCCAGCCCCAATAATGTGATTCGTGAAAGATGTGGAGTGAGGAAGTCGTGGACACCAAAATCGAAGAGAGTGAACTGAGATGGTATGGTCATGTGGAGAGAATGGCTAACAACATAGTGGTGAAAAAGGTATATTTGAGTGAATTTGAAGGAGGGAGGAGGTGAAGTAGGCCAAGGTGAAGGTGGAGAGATATGGTGGATGAGTGTGTGAGGAAGAGAGGTTTGGAAGTCGGTGAGACTAGTGAACTGACAAGAGATCGAGCTGGGTGGATGAATGTTGTGAGAAGTGCATGATCAGGGATTTGGCACTCCTTTTTAACATGGCAGAGTCCAGATTGACTTAATCGGATATGTTTATGTGAAGCTACAAAGCATGGTGAATGTTTTTGGTGTATCCGATAGAGCCAGTTGAGCCAGGATTCTGGGGCTTGAATGATGAGTGAAAGGAAGCGTGGCCCATTGGACTGGGCAAATTTGGGCTGTCTGGATGTTGCTACTCCTCACCCTGTACTAGGGTGGGAAACGAGGTCTGGATGATGATGTTGATGTACTGTATTTGGAAGACCAATCCACAGTGAACTCCAATAATTGACACGAGACAAGACCACTCCATGGACCAGTGTTAAGAGGCAACGTCTATTCAGAAATTTTCTCACAGAGTGCAGATTTCTCATATTCTTTTTTTTTTTTTTTTTTTTTTTTATGCATGGAAGAAGGAACCAAAGGCCACGGGCCTGCATACTGTTCCTTCCAAGAAAAAGCTAAAACAGTACAAAAGAGAGCCAAATTCAAGATCCGTTCAATTCGAGATGCCTGGACACACTGCGTTTGAAAGACTGGAGATCATAGGAAGTAGGAAATACAGACAGAGGAAGACAGTTCCAGAGTTGACCAGTTGCATAAATAAAAGACTGGGAGTAATGGTTAACTCTTGCATTAGAGAGTTGGACAGAAAAGGGATGAGAGTTTGTTGCTAGACGGGTACTACATGCCCGTCGTAGAGGTGGAGGGATGCAAGCAGACAGTTCAGAGGAACAGTGACCATTGAAGTAGCGATAGAAGAGAGATAAAGATGCAACAGTGCGGCGAAGAGACAATGGTTGAAGGGAATCAGTAAGAGGAGGAGAGTTAATGAGACGAAAAGCCTTTGACTCCACCCTATTGAAAAGAGCTGCATGTGGGGAGCCTCCCCACACATGAGAGTTGTACTCCATACACGGGCGAATAAAACCCGTGTACAAGGTCAACAACTGTGCAGGGGCAAAGAAAGTATGGAATCGGCTTAGCACACCTAATCTCTTGGAAGCAGATTTCACAAGAGATGTAATATGTTCTTTCCAAGACAAATCCTGAGAGAATGAAACCCCAAGCATGTTCAAGGATGATGCAGGACATAACTGTTCATTATTAAACATTAGTTGGGTAACCATATAACCAAACCATACGTGCTCCCTACGTGTCAACAAGTGGGTTGGTGGAGGGTTAGTACCCCTCCCAGTAAAAAAATATAACTCAAAGTCAAATGGCCACCCCTTACGGGATTATGGTGTCTGGCAATAGATAGATAGATAGGGTAATCCTGAGGAAGATTTTGTCGGGTTGATATGTGTAAGAACTGAGTTTTTGATGCATTGAAAATAACAAGATTATTTTTACCCCAATCAGAGATACGAGCCAAATCAGACATTAGGTGTGCCATAGCCTCATCCCTTTTTTGTTGAAGTAACTGGTGAGATGGACGTTGCGGGAACCGAATGGAAAGGTGAAGGGTGGAATCATCAGCATATGAGTGGATAGGGTTAGATGTACAGCTTAGAAGGTCATTGATGAATAAAAGGAAGAGAGTAGGTGATAGGACAGAACCCTGAGGAACACCACTGTTGATAGGTCTAGGAGAGGAACGGTGGCCTTCTACAACAACGGCTATAGAACGACCAGAAAGGAAGCTAGAGATGAAGGCACAGATAGAAGGATAGAAACCGTAGGAGGGCAGTTTGGAAATTAAAGATTTATGCCAGACTCGATCGAAAGCCTTTGAGATGT
>JAGKTI010041379.1:0-10257 GCA_018397915.1 Birgus latro
CATGTGTGTGTGTGTGTGTGTGTGTGTGTGTGTGTGTGTGTGTGTGTATTTACCTAGTTGTATTTACCCAGTAGTGCTATACAGGAAATAAGCTACACTCGTGGGGTCCCGTATCTTCTTCTCAAACAGTCAAATTTTGCTTTGAACTCGTTTAAGTTTTCAGACTGGATGATCTCTTTGTCTAGGCTCTTCCACAGGTCTATGCATCTATATGAAAAGCTATATTTCTTGATCTCCATCAAGCAACTTGGCTTTTTCAGTTTCATTCCGTGTCCTCTTGTTTCTCTCCCATCCCACAGAAGCAAATCATTTCTATCAACTTTATCTACTCCCATCATGGCCCTGAACACCGAAATCATGTCTCCCCTCTTTCTCCTTTCTTCTAGGGAAGGCAGATCCAGCTTTTCCAGCCTCTCTCCGTACGACAAATCTGACAGGCTGTGGACCATCTTGGTTGCTGGTCTTTGTATTCTCTTGATCTTGTTTATATCTTTTTTGTGTGGGTACCACACTACTGCCGCATATTCCAACCTGGGGCGGATCATGGCCACTATCAATTTCTTCATCATCTCCTCATCAATGTAATGGAATGACACTCTTATGTTAGTCAAGAAACTGTACGTCTCTATAAGTATCTTGTTAACATGTTTTTCCGGTGAGCATCCTGGGCCAGCACTCCCAAATCTTTCTTTCTCTCGTTTTTGTGATTGGTTCATTACCCAACATACAATTCAGTGATGGCCTCGTGGTACTTCTACCCATTTCCAATATTTTACATTTTTTTGCACTGAATTTCACTTCCCACATCCGGTTCCAATCACGAATCCAATCCAGGTCTTCCTGCAGCATTTTACAATCTTCCTCGACTTCAACTCTCCTCAAGATCTTTGCATCATCAGCAGACTTGCATAACTGTTCATTCCATCTACCATATCATTTACGTAAATCAGGAACATTACTGGCGCTAACACCGAGCCTTGTGGAATTCCACTTGTTACTTCCCTCCATCCAGACATCTTGTCCTTTATTACTGTCCTCATTTGTCTGTTTCTCAAGAAGTCTCTCACCCACTCCAGGAGGTCTCCTTTCACTCCTCCTATGTGCTCCAGTTTCCACGTGTCACGAATTTTCTACATTGTAAAATTATGTAAAGTAAATTGTGACATCGAGTGATTTTTGCGGGAGGAACGAATTATTATGAAATGTAGGATGTTTCGCTCGTTCTCTCAAACCATCCGCTCGCTTACTTGTCAAAACTTTCGTCATTCTTTCGCGAGTGATTGTTTTTATGTGCGGGCGGTGCATTCCTCTGAGCGATAATTTCTGAATTATCGCTCCCGCCTCCCGGCCGTTACATAAGGCCACACCCTTTCACACGCTCTTCACGTCGAGCACTCAAAATCATAGTTAGTCTGACTGTAGACACGGTGCGTTGCGGTACGCCTCACCTTGCAAGGCTCGAGTGATTTTCTTAGTGATTTCAGATCTCAGCTTGGATTGGCGTGTATCCTCGTAGCTCCCACCTGTTGGTGATCGTCACAGCAGCTCGGTCTCATCTATACCGATTAGTATTTTCTTGTTTTACTAGGCTTAAGTTTTTGAGATATTTAGCTGTTTGTCTGAGTGTTTGAGTGAGTGCATTTCCCTTTCTTTGATTTGAATTGGAGTCATGTAACGTAAATTTATTTCCTTGTATTCAATAAATTTACAGTTAGTTTTTGAGCTTTGTTAAATGTAACAGTCGTGTTTAATTTTCCCACTTATTTAATACAGTTTTGCTACTCCACGTTAGCACAACCCTTTATATTAAATCGCGACTGGTACTTAGGCCAGCTTTTGGCATTAATCCTTAAATCCGTTGTGCTAGCTAGGAGTTTGGCTCAGACAAGATCCTGTTTATCTTTATTATTATCATTTTTGAATGTTAAGGGGAGAAACTAACTTTCTCAGAGGCCAACGGTACAATATTACAGCCTACTTGAGCGTCTAGTTGTACCATTCCCCTTATATGTATACGTGTATGTATTATGCCTCCCTCACTGTATCAAGAGAGGGGTGTTACACAGTATCTGCTGTGTACCATTGAGAAAGTCTATAAATTCTAGACCCTAGAGAATTGGCGAAGTAAGCCAGCATAAAGTGAAATCGCTACTTGATTTCACGAGTCTATTCTCTCGTAGTAAATGACTCGATAGTCATTCTTAGCACACATAGCTATATATTGTATACTCGAATTATACAGTATCACATTTATCCTCGTGAATTATACACTTTTCTTTTTGAATGACAAAAATTCCCCCTGACATCTGGCGACCTCATTCCAGGATAAACTCCTAGCTTGAAATAATTATTACCGAATCACTTACACACTCTTACCTAACAGTCTCAGTTGTCACTCAGTTTCAAAACTAAGCACGATGGAGACTACTTCATACGTGCAAGAAGCTAAGGACATGGGGCTTACTAACCCCCAGGAAATTCGAGATTATGTCCTGTCGCGCTGCAATTACGAGCAGCAACGTGAAAATGCCGCCCGTGAAGAGCGGAAAATTGAACGCAAGGAACGGCAGAAAGAGAGGGAGGAACGGCAGAAAGAAACTGAACGCGAGGAACGCCAAAACCAGCATGACATGAGAACGAGCAGCGTGAGTACGAAGAATGGCAGAGAGGGACCGGGAGGAGCGCGAGAGGGAGAGGGAGCGAGAGTGCGAGGAACGAGAGCATGACAAAGCCCGTGAACACGAACGTCCTGAGCGCGAGGCACGTGAAGAACGTGAGCATGCCGAGCGCGAGGAATGAGAGCGAGAGCATAAACACGAGCTGGAAGTCCTGAAGCTTAAGCGAGACTCCTTGGCTTCAGGCACATCGGTTGCAGCTAATCCAAGCTCCACTACTGCTCTCTCAGCACCTTTTCTAGCAACTCCACGTCTCAAGCTTCCTTCTTACAAGGAAGGCGAGCGAATCGAGCCATTTATAGCTCATTTCGAAGACATGGCAAACCTGTACGATCTGGATGAGGCAGCTAAGCGGCTTCAGTTCCTTAGCCTGTTTGAGGGCCCTGCCCTCGACATTCTCCACAGAATTCGCGGAGATAATCTCATGTATGAGACGATGAAGACCGCACTCATCAAAGCGTACGGTCTTACTGTTGATCATGCTAGGAATCAGTTCATGAAGGCGCATCTCCAGGAAAAGGAGACAGCTGTTCAGTTCCTTGACCGTCTCATGGCATATTTAGGCGAATGGATGGAGAAGGACGAGACTCCCAGCACACGAGAGGGAATGATCGACCTCGTGCTGCGCACACAGCTGGAAAAGTCGTGGCCTGCTGAGCTTATGGCCCAGCTCAAGATGTCCAAAGTGAAGGACGCATCCAAAATGGTACAAACCGCTGATGCTTTCTTTAGTGCGTACGGGTACAAAACTCGTAAGCAGCAGTCCTGGAACAGGACAGATACTGCTAAGTCTGGGAGACAATCTCAGACTGAACCCCAGCATCAAGGCCATTCTCAAAATAATGGTCATGGTCCAAGCAAACCGCAGAAGGACCAGGGGCAGATTACACAAAAACCTGACTGGAAGAGGTACAACAAGTACCCTAACCAGCAGCAGTACCCTAAACAGCAACAGTATCAGCCACACAATCGGCCAGCGGGACTAACCTTTTCGACACCAGCACCAGTGTATCGGAAGCAGGAGGCAAACGCAGCCTTCATTCCTCAGCAGGTGCACGATGGTGCCGTCCCCACCAGCACAGCTCCTCTTTCACAGTTCACTAGTCCCCCTCAGATGGTGAACTCTCCTCCACAGGCCGTCAGTGCTCCTGCTCCCCAGATGGTGAGTACAGCTCCTCATCCATCTAGTTCGGGTACGATCCCTAAGGCAAATAGTCCTGTCAGATTTGAAGAGATGTGTGCCATGCAGCCTTATCAATGGCTGGCCGCTTCCTCCACAGGCCCTCCCACAGGTAACAGTGCCTTCCTTGTTCAGCCAGGGTTTGTGGGAGGTGTTTCTGTTAATGTTCTGAAAGACAATGGTTCCTCAGGCTGCACTGTCAGGCAGAGTCTTGTTCGTCCGGAAGAATATACAGGCAGACAGATCCAAGCTCAGCTTATTGACGGATCAGTGAGCTTGTTCCCTGAGGCACGTATCCAGGTAGCATCTCCCTTTTACACAGGTTCAACAGTTGCAGTTGTCATGCAAGAACCTTTGTTTGACCTCATTATAGGCAATATACCAGGTGCCAAGTATAGTTGCACCACAGATGTCACTACTCAGACTTCGGCTGCAGTAACACGAGCCATGGCCAAGGCTCCAAACTGTGTTGCCCCAGTGGCTATTGCATTGCTGCAAGATTTGATTTGCAGTCAAGATGTTGTCCAAGAGCAACAATCTGACCCGACCCTTGCTGTTGTGCGGAAGAAACAAAAGGGTAAAGTGACCAAGTATTCACGGGGTGGACGAGCCAGGTTCCTTTGCAAACAAGGACGGCTCTACCGTGAGTCACAAACACTTGAGGGCGAGGTTTGACTGAAGTTTGTCGTTCCCGCGAACTACCGCCAAGCAGTATTAGAATGGGGTCATTGTTTAGCATCAGGAGGGCATATGGGCAAAAAGAAAACCCAAGGCCGTATCCGTGCTGACTTTTTCTGGCCAGGAATGGGACAGGAAATAGTTTTGTGCACTCCTGCAATGTGTGTCAACATACCACCATTCAGGAAAGTTTCCTTCCTGTGCCGTTTGGATCCACGCCCATAATCTCTGAGTCGTGTGAGGGAGAGGGCAGTGGTAATGTGGGTGTAGACCTGACGTCTCACTCGTTGGCCCCACAGGATATAATATGTCTGGGGTCTGTACATATATATGTACCGTAGCTCATAAGTGCACAGTCGTGGCGATCCCAACCGAGGACACTGATGACGAATGTGCAGTCGCGGCGATCACAACCGAGGACAAATGAGCAGTTGCGGCGATCCCAACCGAGGGCACCGACGACAAGCCCTTGTTAGTCGTAAATGTAGGGCTTGTACATATTGTATGTACCGTAGATTAAGGTAGGTTAAGGGGGAAGTTCGAGACCCCGCAGAGCCAATCTGAGGCTGTGTTTGAATTACCTTGTGGTGTGTCTCGAGCTGTGGGCCTCCCTGAGGATTCCCGGAGATTACACAGAAGCCACATGAGTGTTCACACCCACATAGGGTGTTAAAATGTGACCTGCCCAAGTTTGCATAGGGATTCTCGACTTACCTTTATTAGTTACAAGTGCGTAGTCACGGCGATCCCAACCGAGGACACCGATGACGAACGGGTAGTCGTGGTGATCCCAACTGCGGACACTGACGATGAGCCCTTTGTAATTTATAAGTATAGTTATAAGTGTGCAGTCGCGGTGATCCCAACCGAGGACACTGATGACAAACGGGTAGTCGCGGCGATCCCAACTGAGGGCACTGACGACGAGCCCTTTATTAGACATAAGCATAGGTTAAAAAGGGCAACTATTAAGGAAATAATGGCGACATATGTACGAAACTTGCTGTTAACTGACTTTCAGCTAAAGAGTACTTTCTGTTGTGTATGGATTGATTGCTGGGTGGATGAAATTGTAATTTAGTGCAAATTCTTTCATTGACACTATTGATGTTCCACCTTGACTCATTCCACAGGTACAGTTGTTGGGTGAAGATGTCCAGGACCATTGACTGTTACACTATGTATCACATACACCATGCTACATAACAATTTGTTGCAATGTAAATGTAGCGAACTTTCGCTCAGTTTGACCTGAGTACAGGATTTTTCACTGTCGTCTCAGAGTTTTTCCCTCAAGCTTGCTTTTCTTAACGTAAATACGAAGTTTTTACGCTCACAGGCAACAATGCTTTTCTCCTGTAACAGGATAGTACACACACCACAGTGTGAATCTTGTGTGACTGAGCTAGGGTGTATATACAGTATATATATAATGTCAAATTTTACTAAAGTAAAATCTGAATTTTTTCAGGGGCGTAATGTCACGAATTTTCTACATCGTAAAATTATGTAAAGTAAATTGTGACATCGAGTGATTTTGCGGGAGGAACGAATTATTATGAAATGTATGATGTTTCGCTCGTTCTCTCAAACCGTCTGCTTGCTTACTTATATTCGCATCAAGTTGTCAAAACTTTCGGCATTCTTTTGTGAGTGATTGTTTTTATGTGCGGGCGGTGCATTCCTCTGAGCGATAATTTCTGAATTATCGCTCCCGCCTCGCAGCCGTTACATAAGGCCACACCCTTTCACACGCTCTTCACGTCGAGCACTCAAAATCACAGTTAGTCTGACTGTAGACATGGTGCGTTGCGGTACGCCTCGCCTTGCAAGGCTCAAGTGATTTTCTTAGCGATTTCAGATCTCAGCTTGGATTGGCGTGTATCCTCGTAGCTCCCACCTGTTGGTGATCGTCACAGCAGCTCGGTCTCATCTATACCGATTAGTATTTTCTTGTTTTACTAGGCTTAAGTTTTTGAGATATTTAGCTGTTTGTCTGAGTGTTTGAGTGAGTGCATTTCCCTTTCTTTGATTTGAATTGGAGTCATGTAACGTAACTTTATTTCCTTGTATTCAATAAATTTACAGTTTGTTTTTTGAGCTTTGTTAAATGTAACAGTCATGTTTAATTTTCCCACTTATTTAATACAGTTTTGCTACTCCACGTTAGCACAACCCTTTATATTAAATCACGACTGGTACTTAGGTCAGCTTTTGGCATTAATCCTTAAATCTGTTGTGCTAGCTAGGAGTTTGGCTCAGCCAAGATTCTGTTTATCTTTATTATTATCATTTTTGAATGTTAAGGGGAGAAACTAACTTTCTCAGAGGCCAACGGTACAATATTACAGACTACTTGAGCGTCTAGTCTCTGCTGTGTAACGTTGAGAAAGTCTATAAATTCTCGACTCTAGAGAATTGGCGAAGTAAGCCAGCATAAAGTGAAAATGCTACTTGATTTCACGAGTCTATTCTCTCGTAGTAAATGATTCGATAGTCATTCTTAGCACACATAGCTATATATTGTATACTCGAATTATACAATATCACATTTATCCTCGTGAATTATACACTTTTCTTTTTGAATTACAAAAATTCCCCCTGACACCACATTAGTCACTTGTGAGGTACCTTGTCAATGGCTTACTCCAAATCTAAATACACACAATCCACCCAGCTGTCTCTCTCCTGAAGCATGTCAATCGCTCTTCAGTAAAAGCTCAACAAGTCTGAAACACACGACCTTCCACTTCTGAATCCAAACTGACTTTCAGCCAAAATGTTCATCTCCTCCAGATATTTTATCCATCTATCTTTCAGGATTCTCTCACACAATTTTGCGACTACGCTGGTCAGGGACACTGGTCTACAACAGGGTTCTTCCCTGTTACCTCTCTTATAAACTGGTACCACATTGGCCCTCTTCCATTCCCGAGGCACTTTCCCTTCTTCCAGAAAACACACAATTAAATCGTGAATCTTATCTGCCAGTTGTTCTCTGCATTCTATCAGTACCCAAGTAGAGATTCCATCCGGTCCTGGGGCTTTCCTTACATCCTGAGTTTCCAGTAATTTACACATTTTTCTGCACCTCCACTTTTATATCTTTTATCACTACATTTCTAGTCACTCCCTCCCCCTCCACAAATCCCTTTCTTTAGTGAAAACCGATTGGAAAAATTTGCTCATTATTTCAGCTTGCATTGCCGCATCTTTATAGACCTCTCCTTCTACTTTCAGTTTGGTGATTCCTTCCTTTTGTTTCAATTTGCCATTAACAAATCTATAAAACAATTTGGGCTCTTCCTTACATTTGTCAATTACACCTTTTTCAAAGTTCCTTTCTTCCTCTCTACGAATTCTTGTATGTTCATTTCTAAATCTTCTCTATTCCTCCTTTGTTCTATTATTACCTCTCTTTCTCCAGTTGTTCAATGCCATATCTCTCTTTTTCTTTTGCTATCATACACCTTCTGTTAAACCCACCCTTCTTTCTGTTTTCTTTCCCATTTACTCTTGAAACATGTTTTTCCACTCCCAAATTGGTCTAGAAAGATATCCCACTTCCTCTGTATCTCTCTTGTTTCTCTGAATTTTCTCCAATCAGCAGTTTCAAAAAATTTCCTCAATCCTGTAAAGTTTGCTTTCCCAAAGTTGTATCTTCCCTGCCTATAAAGCTCATCTCTTGGCACCACGTTCCCTTTTAACATCTTGAACTCAATGACCACGTCATCAGTTTTTCCTATAGGACATATATATTTCAAAGATTCAATTACATCAGGTTCTTTGTTTAGCAGTAATTCTAGTCTAGCTGGCATGCCATCACCTCTGAATCTTGTCTCTTCTTTGACCCATTGGGTCATTACATTATTCACTGCTATATTTAACAATATAGTGTCCCACGAATCTTCACTGTCTCCCGAGTCCCATTCCTCCCAGATCACCTCTTTACATTAAAAATCACCCATCTGAATTATGTTGTTGCTTTCATCAATCACTTTATGTAGACAACTAACCATGTCTGACATCTCCTGGTATTCATCATTCCATGCCCCTGTCTTAGGGGAACATATACCACTGCGATGTCTTTCTTGCCATTCTCTCCAGTCTCTAATTTCAAATTTATTGCTTCAGCCTTGCCTGCTCCCAGTTCCACGTTTTCCACATTGATGTTGTCCTTCACTGCTATCATCATTCCTCCTTCCGTTTTCTCTTTTCTGTCTCTTCTCCACAGCTTGTATTTACCATCTCCCAAATGGATATCAATATCCTCTCATAACATGGTCTCTACAAAGCACATAATATCTGGTTCATGTACCCTCAAGTAATGGTTGATTTCTAACCTTGCCGATATTAAACCATCAACGTTAGCATATGCCACTTTCCAACTTTTTTCGGTTTTCTTTATTCCCTCTTCTCTTCCTCTCTCCATCGGTACCACTTCCTTAATTTCTGATCCATAACTCTCCAACAGAACACTGTCCTCTCTTTCTCCGTTCTCTGTTCGTTTTTGTCTTTGCTTCCTTTACTAGCTCCTTTATATTAGCTCTTTCTTCCTCATTTGCATCTCTCCTTATCCAAACAATCTTGAACTCCTCCTTTTCTGACAGTTTCCACGTTCTGTTGATGATTTCATTTACCATTATCTGAGACTTAAACTTAACTTTAAGTGGCCTCGCCCCTCTTTCCTCGTACTTTTCTAACCTAAATACTTTTTCAATCTCTTCTTGAGCTTCGTTGTTACCCTCCATAACTACTATCTTTTTACCCTTACTCGGTTCTTCCCTTTCCCTTTCTGATCTTATTGTCATACGTTTTTCTTTTACTCCTGAAATTATCAAGCATTTTTTCTTGCCTGCTACATCCTTGACTAAAGATTCTTTACTTCTTAGTACCCTAACCACTTCCTTTTCCACCTTTTCCTTGCTTTGTTGCTCTACAATCTTTCAAATGAATATTTCCTTCCTCTTGAATTTTCTTCCACTCCTTGTGTTGTTCCTTGATTTCCTTAGTATGTTTATCATGCATCCTTGATTTTGATTCATGCTCATCTAGTTTACTTTTCATCCTGTCCCTTTCTTCTTCCAACCTCTTATTTTCCATCTTGAGCTATTTTATTCCGTTTGAGGCAGATTCATTACTCAATTTTAATTCTGTGACTTGCCTTTCTTGTTCAGCACTGCGTGTGCAGACGTTATCCAACTTGGTCTGAAGTACCGTGATCTTATTCTCCTGTTCCAGGGTCCGTTCCTGTAACTTTCTAATTATTGTCCATACCTTTTTTTAACTCCTGGGCATTACTCTCCGCCATTTTCTCCATTCCTGCTACTCTTGTTTGGTTCAGTTTAGTACTTCCTTAACTCTTATTCTCATCTAAGAAGCCTGCAAATTCGTCACCAGCTGTAAACAATAAACTTCCTCCTTCAGCCATGATGCAACCAACAAAAACTTTCCACTTCCACTGTGTTTTGTACTCTTGTTTGACCGAAATCTGTTTTTTTTTTTTTTTTCACTTATATCAGACGGGACCAGCACTCACGTATTCATTCACATAACCACAATAGGCTGGGCTCCTTTTCGCCGCCGATTCGGCAATTATTTCCCAACGATCCACGAGAGCTCCGTCTCCGCCGGCGACCTGTGTGTGTGTGTGTGTGTGTGTGTGTGATGTAGTGTAGTGTGTGATGTAGTGTGTGTGTGTGTGTGTGTGTGTGTGTGTGTGTG
>JAGKTI010041380.1:0-10257 GCA_018397915.1 Birgus latro
GTGTGTGTGTGTGTGTGTGTGTGTGTGTGTGTGTGTGTGTACTTGCTTTCATATCTTATTAATTGTTGTACAGATACAGTGAAATCTCATCTCTAGTGAGATATTGGAGGAGTGTGACCCCCTCCCCCAAATGATTCCTGGGGGGTCAGCTCCCTCACAAAAAAAAAAAAAAAAAAAGATCGGAAAGAGGAAAAAGTGAGCTCATGGACTTTAACGAAACTTCTTAGGTGAGTTTATCTGGCTCGTTGGTAATGTCTTCTGCTCTATGAGCCTCCCTCCAAAGATAATATGGATACAAAAGAGAGGGAGTTAGACACATATGGCTCTGATATCTTCGTACATCTTGTACAGTGGACTCTCATCCGTAATGCGGCAAATGGGATGCGTAACCCCCAGTGGTTCTTGAGGGGTCAGCCCCCTTCCAAAAACAAAAACGATTAGAAATAGTGGAAAGTGAGTACATGAATTTCAGTGAAACCAGCATACATAGCATAGGCTAGTAATGCAGTTTCCATGTTTTCTCTGAATGCACAGGAAGAAACGGCACATCTGGCGGTGGCTCAATCGGTAGAGAGGTGGCCTGCAGTCCTAACTGACCCAGATTCAAATTCTCCGCTGGGGCAGGGAACAGTTTAAGTATTTTATTTTTATTAAATCAGGCTTTACTGATCTATCAGAAGGCCCGCCGACATGTTGTAAAAATATCCCCGCTAATACCAATACACCAGTCCTGTATGAGACAGCCCTTGCATGTATTCAATATGGACGGTGGGTGTTAGCGCCGAAGTGGTGACATGTAGAGGTGTATGGTATATAGGAAGACTGCTGGGCCTTGATAGCAGGCTGTGAAGCCTATGGCCAGAGTCGGAGACATAAAAAAAAAATCTGCTTTATTATCATTTTTATCATCATTATTAAGCTTCATCATATATACGGTGAAGCTTATTTTAACCCTCCACCTGACAAAGTCAGAGGAGAGTATTGTTATCACTGGTGTCTGTCTGTAGTGCTGGGTGGCTGGGTGGCTGGCTAGGCGTAGAGATTTCGTTTGTGGAGCAAATCTCAGAAAGTATTAAATAAAGAGTCATGAAATTTCGCATAGTTGTGTGTCTTATGGTGAACTGGTGTCTTTTGTTAGGTACAATGCTGTGTCTTAAGTAGTTTTTTTTTTTTAAGTAATGGAAAAGTGGCAAAGGGTAGAGATTTCGTTTCTGGAGAAGAACCCAGAAAGTATTAACCAGAGAGTCATGAAATTTTGACATAGGTATGTGTCTTATAGTGATCTGGTGCCTTTTGATAGGTAGAATCCTGTGTCTCAAGTAGCTTTGTTGAAAATATCGAATAAGTAAAAAAAAAAAAAAATCTCTGAGATTTCAATTCGTCCTGTGCAAGGAAACTGAAGAGATCAGACTATGTTTACCATGGAGAAACTACTGACATTTAAAGTTTTAATGTCTGTTTTATACAGGGGGGATGGGGAGGAGAGCCATGATGACGATAATGATGATGATGACGGTAGTGACAATGGTATGTTGAGATGTTGATGATGATGATGACGATAATGGTGGTGATGGTGGTTGAGATGATGATGATGATGATAATGATTATGATGACTTTCTTTACCATGTTCTGAAGCCTTAATGTTTGTCCTGTACAGAGGAGATTGGGGTGAGGGCTGTTATGCGCTTGGTTAGGTGTGCAAGGGGGTGGGGTGTGTGTGCTTGGTCATATGGAGAGTTGTAACAGCGGAGCGTTTCCTAAGTCTTCGGTAAGTATTATTATTATTATTATTATTATTATTTTTCTTTACATTTTTTTTTTACCCTCCACCTGACAAAGTCAGAGAAGGGTGTTGTTATCACTGGGATCAATATGTGTCCGTCGTAGAGCTGGGCAGCAGGGCGGCTGGCCGGGTGTAGAGATTTCGTATCCGGACCAAAACTTTGGTGTTCACTACAGAGTCATGAAATTTCACGTAGGTATGTGTTTTGTAGTGAACTGGTGCCTTTGTTAAGCAGAATGCTGTGTCTTAATTTTATTTATTTATTTATTTTTAATGAATAAGTAAAAAAAATAATAATGTTTCGTTTCCGGGCTAATACTCAGAAACTAATACAGGAACAGGCTTCAAACTCCCCAGGAATATGTGTTAATATGCCTCGAGGTGCCTTTCGGTTGTTAGAATGCCATGAGATTATATAATGTTATGAAATTGCAAAAATACAGAAAACTGATAATTTTAATGCATTTTTCTGTTAAAACTTTGCAACTATTACACCTAGGAAGCAGAAATTGTGCACCATAAATAATTATATGGACATCTAATTATATATCAGGTCTCATGACTGTACCTATTATGTATTAATGAAAACTGATTCCCTAAATGAAAAAAGCACGAGTCATACTGTCATCAAATATGCTCAAAATTTCATTATTAATATGGATAAACAACTGAAAATTTAAAGTTTTAATGTCTCTGTGTTATACAGAGGGGTGGGGGGTGAGGGCCGTTTTGTGCTTGGTTAGATGTGAAAGGGGGGAGGGGGTATGTGCTTGGTCAAATGGAGAGTTATAACAGCGCAGCACTGCCTGTGTTTTTGGTAAGTGTGATTATTATTTTTCTTTTCACTTTCTTACTCTCCACCTGAAGTCAGAGGAAGGTGTTGTTATCACTGGGATCAATGGATGTCAGTCTGTAGAGTTAGGCTGCCAGGTGGCTGGCCGGGAGTAGAGATTTCATACCCGGGCCAGAACTCAAAAACTATTGTTACTGGCGTAGATACCCCAGTTGTGTGATAGAAATAGGAGAGGGAGATGATACGTGTACGGATAAAAGGAGCCGCTGAGAAATCAGTTAATCCTTTCCTATCCTGTTCTGGCCTGGTGGGTCAGACAAAGGGTCACTGTGTGTACACAGCGGTCGAAAAGGTTCACTGGAAATAGACTAGGAGATTATCACAAAGATCCTATTTCCCAGTTTAACTGCTCTTGTCAGTGAGAAAGTACAGTAAGCTTGAGAGGGGCGGAGCATTTTTTCAGAGTAACTGCCAATCAAAGTATGCCAAATCTTTCTCTGACTTTCTTGATAGCTTTTAATTGGCTATGGGTGAGCTGAGTAAGGCTCTCATGGGTCGTACGAGGTACTAGTACTGTTGAGTGGCTGGAGATTATTATTCCAAATGTCTAATGGCTTAATAACCGAAAGAGGTGGAGAATCGACCTTTTATAAGCTCGATCTAGCAGAGACAGCTCACTTCTAAAGCCATTTTTCAAGACACATTCATACGTCTTTGTACAGTCACATACTTTGTTTGTCACATTTTATTACACTTTCCCTCATAGTTTCTCTTTTGCTTAATACGTGATGCTAATTTCAAAACACACTGTTTTGCACCATTATTAGTTTATTCACTACTCCATCTACACTTGTATAATTTATTCACTTCCTCTCACCTATACTTGTGTGTGATTTATAATTGGTTTTTACCCTGTCTCCAAGCCACTCGTGTTTGGTATCTGTGACTATAGTTTGTGTAACTACGCTCCACTGAGTTGTGATCTGGTTAGGCAGAGTACCTAGTTTATATTTGTATTACGCAGAGCTATTTGTGCATTTTTTCTCTTTGTAATCCGAACCCGGAATCAGTTTCCGGATGTGTGTGTTATAGTGTACAGTAAAGTTAAGTTAGTTTTTGTGTGAACTTTACCTTATCCCTTTTGGTGATTAATTTAAGGGTTAAGAGTGCACCTTAATATATACACGTCCGTAACACTATTTACTATAGAGTCATGAAATTTCACATAGTTATGTGTCTTATAGTGAGCAAGTGTCTTTTGAGAGGTAGAATGGTGTGTCTAAGTAGTTTCGTTTGAAAATAATGAAAATTAAAAAAAAAAAAAATTGTTGCTGGGCTATGACTTTGAAACTAATACGGATCCAGGCTTCAAACACTCCATGAATATGTGTTAATATGCCTCCTGGTGCCTTTTGGTAGTTAGAATGCATGAGTTTATGTTATGAAATTGCAAAAATACATAAAACTGATTAGTATATGCATTTTTATATTAAAACTTTGCACCTATTACACCTCGAAGTAAGATATTGTACATGATAAATTATTATATGAATATCTAATTATGTATGAAGTTTCATCAATGTACCTATCATGTATTCATAAAAAATGGCTGCCTAAATTATAAAAGCTCATCATAATTTCATCAGATCTGCTCATAAGTTCATTAGTACCATGGATAAACTGCTGAAAATTTTCGTTTTGAATGTTTGTGTTATATGGGGGGGGGGGGCTCTGCGTTTGGTTAGGTGTGCAGGAAAGTGGGGGCGATTTGCTTGGTCAGATGGAGTGTTAGCATTGCCTTTGTTTTTGTTAGATTTTGATGATATTATACAGGTAGGTACTCCAGGGTAACGTAAGTAATTGTGCCAAATATGAGTGACCTTAGCCTATTCTTGAAGGTCATATAATCATTTCTGGTGCAAAAAAATTGCTTATTTGAAATTGAAATATCTCAGAAAATAATTGAGATGCAGCTATTTGGTTGAAAATCCTATGATAAAAAAGGTTGCTAAGACTTTTGGCGAATATATTGCCATTTTGTCTAGTGGAAAGTACCAAATTCAAATCTCCCTAGTGCTTTATTTGTTACACGTTTTAGAGAAAATCACAAAAGTTGTAAAGCTGTAAATTTAGAGGAAGATACTTGTGGTCCCTCTAATTATGTAAAAGGAATATAGTTGTATAGTTGTAGATAGGCATACAGTTAGCCAGTTATTGAGACAAATGTAAAATGTGCCCTCATGCTTACAATCAATACCATAAATAGGTATGGCAAAGCTTCCTTACCATGGCTACGTAATAAGAAAATAGGGAAATAGTTATTATTATTAAGCTTCGCCATGTCGAAGCTTATTGTTTTCGTACTTATTATCATTATTAAGCTTCGCCATTTATATAGCAAAGCTTGTTGTTTTGGTATTATTTTTTTTCTTTTCACTTTTTTCTTAGATCCTAATGAAATTACACAGGAAGGCACCCTAGGGTAACACAAGTAGGCTATTTGTGCCAAATACAAATGACCTTGACCTATTTTTGAAGGTCATAATATCATACTCATTTTTGGTGCAGAAACTGCATATTTGAAATCAAATAAGTCGGAAACTAACTGAGTTACAACTATTTGGTTGAAAATCCATTGATAAAAAAGTCTGCTGAGAATTTTGGCTCAATATTTGGCGATTTAGCCTCGTGAAACTTACCGAATTCAGATCAGATCAGTGTTTTCTTTGTAGCAAGTTTTAGAGAAAACCACAAAAGTTGTAAAGCTGCAACTTTACAGAAATATAACTGTGGTCCCTCTCATAATCTGAAAGGAATATGGTTACAGTTAAACTTGATATACAGTTAGCCAGTTACTGAGACAAATGTAAAAGGTACCCATGCTTACAAAGACAGTCAGTACCATAAATAGTTATGGCAGAACTCCCTTACTGTGACTACACTAAAGTAAATAGGTAACTACTGTACTAAGCTTCGCCATATAAATGACGAAGCTACTTGTTTTTGTCAGTATTGTTATTTTTCTTTGCACTTTTTTTCCTAGATCTTGATGATATAACACATGAAGATACCCTAGAGTAACCCATGTCCTTGTGCCAGATGTAAATTACCTTGACCTTTTTTTGAAGGTCATATACTCATTTTTGATGCAAAAATTGTGTATTCAAAATTGAAATATCTCATATATGAACTGAGATAAGGCCTTTTAATTGAAAATTCTATGATAAATATTTTTGCTGAGTAATATTACCTTAGTATTTTTACATTAAGCATAATCGAAAGAACCGAATTCAAATCTGCTCATTTTTTCCTTTGCAACACGTTTTAGAGAAAACCACGAAAGCTTTAAAGCTGTAACTTTCCAGATATATAGCTGTGGTCCCTCTTATGATCTGAAAGGAATATAGTTACAGTAAGGCATACAGTTAGGCAGTTATTGAGGCAAATATAAAATTTACACATGCGTTCTTCGACACCCATGTCTTCAGATCCTAGTGATGATGCACAAGAAGTTACTTTAGGATCTTCAGATTATGTTTATATTAAACATACTTTATATAGCATATGGCGAAGCCTCCTTGCTGTTGCTACACAATAAGAATAGTTAACTAGGTATTACTATTTTTCTTTGCACATATTTTTCTTAGATCTTGATGATATTATACAAGAAGAAACCCAAGTGCCTGTGACAAATATAAATGACCCTGACCTATTTTTGAAGGTCATATACTCATATATGGTGCAAAAATTGCATATTTAAAATTGAAATATCTCAGAAACTAATCGAGATACAGCTTTGTCAGAACATTCTATGATTAAAAATGTTGCTGATGATTTTAGTTGAAATGTTTCACCATTTAAACTAGTGAAAAATTCCGAATTCAAATCTGCTCAGTCTTTTTTTTTGTAAGAAAGCCACAAAAACTGTAATGATATAACTTTTCGGAAATGTAGCTGTGGTCCCTCTTATTATCTGAAAGCAATATGGTTACAGTTAAGCATACACTTACCCAATTACTGAGGCAAAATGTAAAATGTACCCATGCTGTCTTCCACACCTTTTTCTTTACATCTTGTTGATATTACACAAGAGCCTACCTTAGGTTAATCTAAGGACATGTTCCAAATATGAGTGACCTTGAATTACTTTTAAAGGCCACAGACGTCATTATGATGCCAAAATTTCATCCATTATATGTCATAAATAGTTATGGGGATGCTTCCTTATTGTGGCTACGCAATAAATAAATACGTAACCTGTTTTCTTTGCATTTTTTTCTTAGATCTTGATGATACTACAGGAAGGTAACCTAGGATAACTCAAGTACTTGTCCTAAATATAAATGACTACCTACTTTTGAAAGTCATTAATTCGTTATTGGTGCAAAAATTATATATTTGAAGATGAAATATCTCATAAACTAATTAAGATACAGCTATTTGGTAGAAAATCTCATGATAAGAATGTTTCCTGAGAATTTTGGTTGAGCCGCTATGGTACAGTGACAGAGTGTGCGTCTCGCACGCTGGTGGACGCGGGTTCACTTCCCGTCAGCGTTGTTAAAACTTTGGAAGGCGTTCACCGAGCCACTGACCACTTTGGCGGACATAAGGGGGTGCTGTGGTTGAACCAGTGTCGCATACTAGTATGTTTGCACCTAGTTGGCTTAAGGCGGGCCAATTACACTTGGTTCACAGACTACACACACATCCAAAGCCACTCATACATTCACACTTACAAGCACCTCTCACCCTGCATACAGTCTCTGCAGAGCACAGCATGTTGGTGGAGTGCAGATGCAGACAGATAAATAGATAGATAGAATACTGCCAGAGTTGTGAAAACTTTGGGAAGTGTTCACCGAGCCACTGACCACTTTGGCGGACATAAGGGGGTGCTGTGGTTGAACCAGTGTCGCATACTAGTGTGTTTGCACCCAATCGGCTTAGGCGGGCCGATTACACTTGGTTCACAGACTACACACACATCCAAAGCCACTCCAACACAACAATCACACTTACAAGCACTTCTCACCCTACATACAATCTCTGCAGAGCACCACATGGTGGTGGAGTAGAGATACAGATACATAGATATATATAGACATAGAATATTTTGCCATTTAGCCTATGGAAAGTACTGAATTCAAATCTGCTCGGTGTTTTCTTTGTCACACGATTTAGAGAAAACCATAAAAATTCTGAAGCTGTAACTTTAATAGCAATATAGCTGTGGTCCCTCTCATTATCTGAAAGGAAAATGATTACAGTTAGGCATACAGTTAGCCAGTAAATGGCGATTCTTCCTTGCTGTGGCTTCACAAAAAGTAAATAGGTAACTAGTTATTATTATTATTATTATTATTATTATTATTATTATCATCATCATCATCATCTAATCCTGTTTCCCCATGAGTAGCGTAGAAGCCCGGGGCTAGGCAAGTTGGTCCTGACATTTAAGATGAGAGTGACCAGCGTCACTCATCCCTGTATGGCATTACGGGGGCAATAAACCCCAACCACCCATTAGATATAAACCTGCACAGGCTCAATCCGATTGGAGCGCCTTATTTACCCATTAAACCACGAGGCGCTATAATTTGGTTATATGGTTACCATCCGCGTAGTGAATGGTTTCCTGGTGTACAGGAAACCATTTGGCTTGTTACTCAGTGTAGAGTCACCCATAGGCAAGAGGAAGAGGAAAGAATGAAGGAAAGATAGAAGATGACGGAAGGAAAGAAACAAGGAAGAGAGGAAAGGGCAGTCGCCTGAGAGGAGCACTACATCGAGTGAGTGCACGGTGGGCGCTCCCACATACCACATATTACTTTTATTATTATTATTATTATTATTATTAACCCTCTCCATATACTGTATATGGTGAAGTTTATTGGTTTGGTACTATTATTTTTCTTTGGACTTTATTTTTGTTTGATCATGACATTATACAGGAAGGTACCTTAGGGTAACCCAAGTATTAGTGCTAAATATGAATGACCTTGACCTATTCATATATTCATTTTTGATGGAGGAATTGTATATTTCAAATTGAAATATCTGAAAAACTAACTGAGAGACAGCTATTTGGTTGAAAATCCTGTGATAAAAAAGTTTCCTGGGAATTTTGGGGGAATATTTTGCTCTTCAGCCCAGAGAAAAATACCGAATTCAAATCTGCTCAGTGTTTTCTTTGTCGCACGTTTCAGAGAAAACCACAAAAGCTCTAATTCTCTAACTTTAATAGAAATATAGCTGTGATCCCCCTCCTTACCTGAAAGGAATTTGGTTACAGTTAGGCATACAGTTACCCAGCAAATGAGGCAAATGTAAAATGTACCCATGCTGACAAAGACAGTCAATACGATAAACAGTTATGGCGAAGCGTCCTTACTGTGGCTACACAATACGTAAATAGGTAACTAATTATTATTATTATTATTGTTATTATTATTATTAGTAGTAGTAGTAGTATCATCATCATCATCATCATTATTATTATTGAGCTTCGCCATATAAATGGCGAAGCTTATTCTTTTCATAAGTATTATTATTCTTACCTTTCGCCATGTATATGGAAAGCTTAATGTTCTGGTATTATTATTTTTCTTAGCACGTTTTTATTCTTAGATCATGATGATATTATACATTGCGGTACCCTAGGGTAACCTAAGTATTTGTGCCAAATATGAATGACCTTGACCTATTTTTGAAGGTCATATACTCATTTTTGATGCAAAAATTGCATATTTGAAATTCAAATATCTCAAAAACTATTTGAAATACAACTCTCAGTTGGAAATCCTATGGTAAAAATGTTTCCTGAGAATTTTGGCTCAATATTTTGCCATTTTGCCTAGTGGAAAGTAGTGAAGTCAAATATGCTCAGTGTTATCTTTGCAACACGCTTTAGGAAAACCCACAAAAGCTGTAAAACTATAACTTTACATAAGTACAGTTGTGATCCCTCAATATCTGAAAGGAATGTGGTTACAGTTAAGCATAGTGTCAGCCAGTTATTGACACAAGTGTAAAATGCATCCGTGCTTACAAAGACAATCAATATCATAAATAGTTATGGCAAACTTTCCTTATTGTGGCTACACAAAAAGAAAATAGGTAACTCATTATTAGTTTTCTTTGCCCTTTTTTTTTTTTAGATCTTGATATTATGCATGGAACCCAAATGTTTGTGCCAAACATAAATGACCTTGACCTAATTGTGAAGCTCATATACGCAATTATGGTGCAAAAATAGCATATTTGAAATTAAAATACCTCAGTAACTAATTGAGATACACCTTTTTGGTTGAAAATCCTAGGCTAAAAATGTTTGCTGAGATTTTCGGCTGAAAATTTTGCCATTTAGTCTAGTGGAAAGTACGTTATTCAAATCTGCTCAGTGTTTTCTTTGTAATACGTTTTAGAGCAAACCACAAAACCTATAAAGCAATAACTTAACAGAAATATAGCTGCGGCCACGCTCATTATCAGAAAGGAATATTGTTGCAGTTAAGCATAAAGTTAGCCAGTTATTGAGACAAATGTAAAATGTAGCCATGCATTCTTCCACACCTTTGTCTTCAGATCTTGTTGATATTACACAAGAAGTTACCTTAGGTTAATCTAAATACATGTTACAATTATGAATGGCCCTGAACTACTTTTAAAGGTCAAAGAC
>JAGKTI010041381.1:0-10257 GCA_018397915.1 Birgus latro
GGACAAAACCAATATCCGGACATGCCTTTGGCTCTATTACGTCGGATATTGGAGGGATTACTGTATTTGTGATGTACTATTGTTCTTTGGGAAAATATATGGAATACATGTGTGTAATACTTACTGCCTTGTTTTTGTGTCCAGTCCTACTCTTTGGAATTACCTCCCGGTCTAGAATAGGGACCCGCTGTAGCCTGCGTATTTGAGGGTGAGAAACCGACCCACAAATACGTAGCATAACAATATACTGTACGTATGTCGTTCAGCAAATCTTCGTGGAGAAATCTATTGTGTGCATCGCATGTGTTAGGCAAACGTGGTGCAAGGAACAGAGAATACGCCACACACACACACATACACACATGCATACACACATACACACTCATAGTCACTCGCGCACCCACGCATACACACACAACTCACTACACACAACTCACACACTACCTAACTCATCTTCTATTCCTTCAAGTTCCTGCCAGCAGCTCAACACCTCTGCAGCAAGTGCGTTATCCATATTTTGTTGATTTGTACATTGACCTGTTTCTACATTTCTAGATTTTTTTCACAAATAAGTATTGTTTTTTACATATACACATATGAGATGGAAGAAAGTTCAGCTTTAGTATCAGTACCTAGCAAAAAGACTAGTGGAAATGTCGAGTTACTGAGAGCACTATCAAAGAGCTTATGATATTTCACGTGTATAATTTGAGTAAAAAAAAATAATAATAAAACGTAACGAGCGAAAATATGTAAGTATTCGCGAGGCAGGGAAAGTGAGCGTTTTTATCTCGCTTGCGGGCGAGGAAGAGTGTTCCATGTTTGTCGTCCATTTACTCCAAAATTATTGAATGTATCGATTTCCTGTAAGAACCATGATAAAGATCAGTGAATTCTACGTATATACAGGACATAACTATGTAATTTCTCTAATGAAAAGTTGTGGTAACGTAGGCAGTTATTGTGAGCACATGAGGAAAGTGCACCACGGCCGCGAGTACCCTGTAGTTTTTTGCGATTTACTCAGAAACTATGAGGTGTATCAAAACAAAAAGGTATCAGGAGAAAGTTTATGAAATTCTACATAAGATTATGTAATAAAAACATAAGGTGTGTGAGAAAACTTCTGCAGTATACCTCCCTGAAGAAAAATCAATTTGTTTACAATTATGGCTTATAGTTTTTGGCTATTTTCTCGAAAACTACAAATCGCATCACAACCGGACATACCTCATTAGAAAGCCAATGAAATTCTCTATCAAAACTTATAATAAAATTTTTCTGTATGATGGAAAACACTCGAACGACAATGTTGGGAAGCAAGATCAACGTTCCAAAATGTTTATTCACGGCGGCCTAGTGTACTTTTATTCGTATTTTTCTGGTTTTTCTTTTGGCTTAACAGCTAGAACAAACATCTGCGAGTAAGATGATGTGAGTTTCAGGGCAACATTTTGAGGTTTGGGTGGCGAAAATGAGGCGAGAATACGTGTAATTTGCGTACTGCGGGGCTGCTAGTGGAGCGCGCGGGGGAGTAAAATCGTGAGCCGTGAAACTTAATCAAACTTACCGTGCGCAAAAGGGTTAATGTGTTTTTCAGGTGACAAACTATCCTAGACCAGGACTCCCAAATCTTTCTCTTCTCTCGCCTTTGTGATTGGTTCATTACCCATCATATAATGAAGTGATGGCCTCTTGGTACTTTTACCCAATTCCAGTATTTTACATTTTTTTTGCACTGAATTTCATTTCCCATATCCAGTTTCAATCATGAATCCTATCCAGGTCTTCCTGCAGCTAATACAGTCTTCCTCAACTTCTACTCTCCTCAAGATCTTAGCATCACCAGGAAACAGACTTGCATAACTGTTCATTCCATCTACCATATTGTTTACGTAAATCAGGAACAATGGCGCTAACACCAAACTCTATGGGACTCCATTTCTTACTTCCCTCCATCCAGACATCTTGTCCTTTATTACTGTCCTCATTTGTCTGTCTCTCAAGAAGTCTCTCACCCACTCCAGGAGGTTTCCCTTCAGTCCTCCTATGTGCTCCAGTTTCCACTTTAGTCATTTGTGGGGTACCTTGTCAAAGGCTTTCTCCAAATCTAAATACATACAATCCACCCAACTATCTCTCTCCTGTAGAATGTCAATCGCTCGAGTAAAAGCTCAACAAGTTGGAAACACACGAACTTCCACTTCTGAATCCAAACTGACTTTCAGCCAAAATATTCATCTCCTCCAGATATTTTATCCAACTGACTTTCACAATTCTCTTGCACAAATTTGCGGCTACGCTGATCAGGGACACTGGTCTATAATTCAGGGGTTCTTCCTTATTTCTTCCCTTATAAACTGGTACCACATCAGCCCTTTTCCATTCCCGAGGCACTTTCCCTTCTTCCAGAGAACACACAATTAAACCATGGATCTTATCCACCAGTTGTTCTCTGTATTTTTCAGTACCAAGTAGAGATTCCATCCAGTCCTGGGGTTTTCCTAACATCCTGAGTTTTCAGTAATTTATACACTTCTTGCACATCCACTTTTACATCTTTTATTACTACAATTCTTGTCACTCCCTCACCCTCCACAAAATCCCTTCCTTTAGAGAAAACCGATTGGAAACATTTGTTCATTATTTCACCTTGCATTGCCGTATCTTTGTAGACCTCCCCTTCTACTTTCAGGTTGGTAATTCCTTCCTTTTGTTTCAATTTGCCATTAACAAATTTATAAAACAATTTGGGTTCTTCCTTATATTTGTCAATTATACCTTTATGAAAGTTATTTCTAGTTCTTCTATATTCTTCCTTTGTTCTATTATTATGCCTCTTTCTCCAGTTGTTCCATGCCATGTTACTCTCTTTTTTGCTATCATACACCTTCTGTTAAGCCAATCTTGGAAAAAAATTTTCCACTCCCGAATTATAAAGGTCTAGAGAGAGATCCTACTTCCTCTGCATCTGTCTTGTTTTTCTGAATTTTCTCCAATCTGCATTTTTGAAAAACTTCTTCAATCCTGTAAAGTTTGCTTTCCCAAAGTTGTATCTTCCCTGCCTCTATACAGTTCATCTCTTGGCACCACATTCCCTTTTATCATCTGGAACTCAATGACCACATGATCACTTTTTCCTATAGGACACAGATATTTCAAAGATTCAATTACATCAGGTTCTTTGGTTAGCAGTAAATCTAGTCTTGCTGGCATGTCATCATCTCTGCATCTTGTCTCTTCTGTGACCCACTGGGTCATTACATTATTCATTGCTATATTTAACAATAAAGTGTCCCACGACTCTTCACTGTCTCCCGAGTCCCATTCCTCCCAGTTCACCTCTTTACAATTAAAATCACCCATCAGAATTATGTTGTTGCTTTCTCAATCACTTTCTGTAGATATCAAACCATGTCTGACAACATCTCCTGGTATTCATCGTCATTCCATGTCCTTGACTTAGGGGGAAATATATACCACTACGATGTCTCTCTTGCCATTCTCTCCAGTTTCTAATTTCATATTTATCACTTCAGCCCAACCCTCCCCCAGTTCCACATTATCGACACTGATGTTGTTCTTCACTGCTATCATCACTCCTCCTCCCATTTTTTCTTTTCTGTCTCTTCTCCACAGTTTGTATTTACCATCTCCCATATGGATATCAATATCCTCTCATAATTGGTCTCTACGAGGCACATAATATCTGGTTCATGTACCCTCAAGGAACTGTTGATTTCTAACTTGCCAATATTAAACCATCAACACTAGTGTATGCCACTTTCCAACTTTTTCCGTTGTTCTTTATTCTCTCTTAACTCCCTTTCTCCATAGGTACCACTTCCTTACTTTCTGATCCATAATTCTCCAATGTGCTGTCTTGCAAGCACGGACCCCAAGCATCCCGCATCCCTTAGTGGTGAGCCCACCCCCAAATGGGCAAAGAAAGTGACGAACCTGGAGAAGGTGGTGAAAATGCTGGACAAGTGTAGGGTGGGTTTAAGCTATGCTGTGGTTGGGAAATTATTTAATGTGAACGAAAGCACAGTGACATACATAAAGAAAAATGAGGAAAAAATCAGGATGGTGGTGGTATCCACTGAGCCACCCTCAGCGAAGCAAATGTCGCTGGCGAGAGACACTGTGACATCCAAGATGGAGCATGCATTGTTTGTGTGGATCAATGACCAGAGCAGGAAAGAAAATCCCACAGACAGTAATCTGATTTGGTCAAAGGGGAAGGCATTGTACGACATGATGACCAGTTCCCCTCCCAAACCTGACACCCAAAGCACCAGCGCAGACCCTGGACCAGGACCTGGAGCGGTGGAGTCATCGTTGTGGGTCTACACCCCAGAGGCTGTCGAGGAGAAGAGGAGGACAGCATGAGGGCCAAACCACCGCAACCTCCCCCGAAACATGGGAGTGGCTTCAGTCGCCCGGGCAAGTATCACATCTCTCCACACATCACACAACAACAGCGTTATTTCTACACTGAGAAATGACTCCTGGCGGTCATTTCTCGACGACTTCTTGCAGGGGACATTGAGAGCAATCCAGGACCCCCCAACAAATACATATGTCCAACATGCTCAAAACCTATCACGTCAAGCCGACAGACAAAGGGTTCAGTTCAGTACAATTCTGGCAAGAACTGGACCCATTACACCTGCATAACACTTGCATCCAGAAAAGACTACAAAAACACCTGGACCTGCTCCTTATGCTCCCTCCCCCCAAACACTAACCCGCTCACCAACCTTATTCCTACTTCCCCCACACCTTTCTCAACCTAACCCACCAATCCTTCCCACAACATCCAATCCTCTAATCCCTCCTATCCCACCCCAACCTAATCCATCCCAACCCTTACCTCCATCACAACCTTCTCCTACCCCTTCCCCTCCACCCACACCACCACCTCCATTCCATGCTGCAGCACACATCGCACACATAACATAAACATTCTCCAATTAAAAATAGATGGTATAAACACAAAAAAACAAGAAGTCACACAATTCATCAAACAACACAATATACACATGGCCATCTTACAAGAAATAAAACTTCGCACAACACAAAAGACACCTACATTTCATAATTTCACCACCATCAGATAAGACAGGGCCGACGGCGCTGGCGGTGAACTCATCACCCTGGTACACAAATCTGTCAACTATTCAGATACCTGTGCACACACAAAGTCACTTCTCCCCCCACATGACACTACGACAGAAATATAATCAATTAAAATATGCACTGGTAACAAATCACACACAACAATTGCCAACATATACATTCCCCCCCAATCATCCCCCACAGTACCACACAATTACTCTCCACAAATACACCACATCACTAACATACCCAACATCATCATGGGTGGTGATTTCAACGCCAAGGCGTCGGCCTGGTATGTCAACAACCCTGACACAGACAGAGGGGTGGCACTACAAACCAGACAGATCATCTTTTCATACTCAATCATTCCCATCAGCATACCCATTTCCCACACCAAGCCCTCTTCCTCCCATCATCCCCAGACATCACCTTCTGCACCCCAAACTGGGCCCCAACAACATCCTGGAGAGTGGTCAAAACCTTTGGCTCTGACCACCTCCCAATCATCATCACTACCAAAGCAAGAATCACCCCAGCTGGCCACAGACACACATACACTAATTACAAGAAAGCCAACTGGGAGGCCTTCACAACTAAAACAGAACAACACTTTGAAACATTAAACAGTACACCCATCACAAACATCAACACCGCTGTGCACACTTTCAATACAATTATACAAAATACAGACAAAAGACACATTCGTACAGGCAACAGAAAAAGACACAACCCCAACTTCACATCAGAAATTCAAGGCCTCATCAGACAACGGGACACACAATGACAATCCCGAACACCCCATACACATGACACCATACATCAAATACAAGAACTCAGCACTCAAATAAACAATAAAATATCAGAACAGCAAACACTAAATTGGAATAATTATCTCCAAACACTTGATCACAAAACAAACACCAGCAAACTCTACAAAACACTAAACAGCATCACACTCTCCAACAGCAACACTAAACAATCATACGCTGCCATCACAACAACAGACACCATTCCTTCAAACAAACAACAAGCAAACACTCTCATCAATCACTTTTCACATGTCAGCCATCTAAACCCCCATTGTGATGACCGACGTATCATCCGACGTAAGAGACAGTACCCAACACACTCAGATATCACACCTTTCACTTACAACCAGATGAAGCACATCATCAGCAACCTCAAGCACTCATCTGCCTGTGGACCAGACAACACAAGCAACATACACCTTAAACACTTTGGACCACAAGGCATACAAGCACTCACCAACACATCAAACTACAGCTACTCACACAACATTTTTTTTTTTTTTTAAATGCAAGGAAGAAGGAACCAAAGGCCACAGGCCTGCATACTGTTCCTTCCAAGAAAAAGCAAAAACAATAAAAAAGAGAGCCAAATTCAAGATCCGTTTATTTCGAGATGCCTGGACACACTGCATTTGAAAGACTGGAGATCATAGGAAGTAGGAAATACAGACTGAGGAAGACAGTTCCAGAGTTGATCAGTTGCATAAATGAAGGACTGGGAGTAACGGTTAACTCTTGCATTAGAGAGTTGGACAGAAAGGAGACGAGACTTTGTTGCTAGAAGAGTACTACGTGCCCGTCGTAGAGGTGGAGGGATGCAAGCAGACAGTTCAGAGGAACAGTGACCATTGAAGGAGCGATAGAAGAGAGATAAAGATGCAACAATGCGGCGAAGAGACAAAGGTTGAAGGGAATCAGTAAAAGGAGGAGAGTTAATGAGATGAAAAGCCTTTGACTCCACCCTATTGAGAAGAGCTGCATGTGGGGAGCCTCCCCACATATGAGAGTTGTACTCCATACAAGGGTGAATAAAACCCATGTACAAGGTCAACAACTGTGCAGGGGTAAAGAAAGTTCAGAATCGGCTTAGCACACCTAATCTCTTGGAAGCGGATTTCACAAGAGATGTAATATGTTCTTTCCAAGACAAATCCCGAGAGAATATAACCCCAAGCATGTTCAAGGATGATGCAGGACAGAACAGGACATTATTAAACATTAGTGGGCAATCCTGAGGAAGATTTTGTTGGGTTGATATGTGTAAGAACTGAGTTTTTGATGCATTAAAAATAACAAGATTATTTTTACCCCAATCAAAGATACGAGCCAAATCAGACATTAGGTGTGCCATAGCCTCATCCCTTTTTTGTTGAAGTAACTGCTGAGATGGACGTTGCGGAAACCGAATGGAAAGGTGAAGGGTGGAATCATCAGCATATGAGTGGATAGGGTTAGATGTACAGCTTAGAAGGTCATTGATGAATAAAAGGAAGAGAGTTGGTGATAGGACAGAGCCCTGAGGAACACCACTGTTCATAGGTCTAGGAGAAGAACGATGGCCGTCTACAACAGCGGCTATAGAACGACCAGAAAGGAAGCTAGAGATGAAGGCACAGATAGAAGGATAGAAACCGTTGGAGGGCAATTTGGAAATTAAAGATTTATGCCAGACTTGATCGAAGGCCTTTGAGACGTCAAGTGCAATGGCAAAGCTTTCGCCAAAGTCCCGAAAGGAGGATGACCAGGAGCCTGAAAGGTAGGTGAGAAGAACGCCAGTGGAGCGTCCCTGACGGAACCTATACTGACAATCAGAAAGAAGGTTGTGACAGAAAAGATGCTTTAAAATTTTTCTGTTAAGAATTGACTCAAAAACTTTTGAGACACAGGATGTTAAAGCAATTGGACGATAGTTAGAGGGTTGGGAATTGTCACCCTGCTTTGGGACTGGCTGAATGAGAGCAAACTTCCAGCAAGAAGGAAAGGTACAAGTTGATAGACAAAGGCGAAAGAGTTTACCTAGGCAGGGTGTAAGCACAGAAACACAGTTTTTGAGGACAACAGGAGGGACTCCATCAGGNAGGTACAAGTTGATAGACAAAGGCAAAAGAGTTTACCCAGGCAGGGCGTAAGCACAGAAACACAGTTTTTGAGGACAACAGGAGGGACTCCATCAGGCCCATATGCCTTGTTAGTATTGAGGCCAGTGATGGCAGAAAATACATCAGCTGAAGAAATTTTAATGTCAGTCAAGAGGAAGTCAGAGGGGGGAAGTGATGGAGTAATAGCACCGGAATCATCTAAGGTGGAATTGGAGGAGAAAGTCTGAGCGAAGAGATCTGCTTTATCAGTAGAAGAAATAGCTACAGAGCCATCAAAGTAGAAAAGAGGAGGGAAGGATGATGAGGTAAAGTTGTTAGAAAGGTTTTTGACAAGGTGCCAGGAGGAGCGAGAAGAATTCGAGTAGGAGAGTTGAGAACATTTAGCACGGATAAAATTATTTTTAGCAGAGCGAAGAACAGACTTAGCATGATTCCGGGCAGAAATATATAAAAGATGTGATTCAGGGGTGGGTTGGCTACGGTACCTCTTATAGGCCCTTTCCTTGTAGCGGACAGCATTAGAACAAGCGTGATTAAACCAAGGCTTTCATGCATTAGTCAGAGGATATGAGAAAGGAATATATGCTTCCATGCCCGAGAGAATAACCTCCGTAATGCGCAAGGCACATTCAGATGGCTCCCGGCCATGGAAGCAATAATCATTCCAAGGAAAATCAAAGAAGTACTGCCTGAGGGCCTCCCAATCTGCAGATCCAAAGTGCCAAAGGCGGTGTATCTTTGGAGGGTCCACAGGCCATACCGGGGCGATAGGACAGGTTAAGGTAATAAGGTTATAATCGGAAGAGCCCAACGGAGATAAAAGATTAACAGTGTAAGCAGAAGGATTAGTTGTTAGGAAAAGGTCAAGTATGTTGGAACTCTCTCCAGGACAGTAAGGGATACGGGTAGGGTGCTGTACAAGCTGCTCTAGGTCATTAAGGATAGAAAAAATGTAGGCTTGTTCACCAGGTGGAAAGTGAAAGGAAAGGAGAGTCAAAGGTGGTGGTGAACATTGAAATCTCCTAGAATGGAGATTTCAGAGAATGAAGAAATGGATAGAATGTGTTCCATCTTAGAAGTAAGATAGTCAAATACTTTTTGATGGGGATAGGGGTTTTTTCAAGAATTCTCCCCCAGTATCCCTGCTTGTCGTAAGAGCCGACTAAAATGGTTGGTGGTGGGTTAGAGCCCCACCCAGTAAAAACAACTAACTTGTAGGAGGAGGCTGTAGCACGGGCCGAACAGGGTAGTACTCCCTAGGGGAATGGAATGCTGGTGATAGGAAGACCTGACGCTCCTTTCACTAGCTACCTAATCATCCTTCTTTTGCTGACCTTTTCAGTGTGACAGTAACATGGAGAGTAGACCAGCATACTCTCCCAAACATTTCCTCTAACTATCATATCCACTACACCACATGCACTTTACATAACACACAACGTATCCCACTACGTTGCAGGGGTTGACGCCAGCAAGGGCATGCGGCCAGAAAACTTTGCCCCCGCTACCTAGTGGCGGACTTTCGGGGGGAGGCTTGACAGGGGTTCCGCCGGCATAGATCATGGGTCCGGGGCGAGATGGGGCTCGAACCTGTGCTAGAGGGTACAGGGCATTGCGGTTCCCAGGCTGCCACTTCCGCTCAATAGAGAGGGGCCCGAACCTGGGAGTAGCGCCCCAGGAGGCTGCCCTATCAGTGGGTGTATAATGGCAGGGCAGTTGCAGTGCCAAGGCGCGCTTGGAGGGTGTCCCTGCAGGTGTCCTGGCAGGGTGCCCCGAGGCCACTACCACAGCCACTAGTAAGCTGGTGGGCTAGGGGTCCCAGATCCATTGCCTGGACCTAGGACTGTGCAATGGGCTGGGCCTTTGGAATGTTTACCCCCCTTTATCTTACCGACTATGACCAAGTACAAATATATGCATCAAAGCAAGCCTGAGGGCAGCAAATCACCCAGGGGGTTTAGGGTGGGTTCGTGGAATGTGGGAAGTTTGAGGGGAAGAGAGGGGGAAGTTGTTGAGGCATTTAGTAGGAGGTGGGTGGATGTGGCTTGTTTGCAGGAAGTCCGGTACAGGGGTGGATCAGCCAGAAAGATTGCTCGGAAGGATTGCTACTATAAGCTGTTTTGGCAGGGGGGAACTGACGGATATGGGGGTGTGGGTGTGTTGGTTGCGGAGAAATGGGTGGAGTATGTTATGAATGTCATGAGAGTAAGTGATAGGATAATAGT
>JAGKTI010041382.1:0-10257 GCA_018397915.1 Birgus latro
GGAATGAGGAAGAAAGTATCCCAGGGCCTGTAATTGACTTTAGTTTGCCTCCTGCACAAGTAAGTCAGGCTACAGGTAATGGTGTAACTGGCAACTCGGCGAGTGTGAGTTCGTGGCAACCCACCGCCGAGTGTCAAGGTCAGCATCCCTCACCTTCACACCATACACCTCACCTCCCACCACCTTGTAGATACAGTCTGCGGTCACATTCTAGTGTCCCGGACTACCCGTTGTGTATGGATAGACCTATTGAGTATCAGACTGCACAAGCAGAGGCACCTGGTGTGACAGAGACACAGACTGAAGTGACTGAGGACAACACAGCACAAGTGTAGTTTTTACTAAGTGAATAAATGATAGTCAAGTGAACTTGTGGTTATAGTTTTACAAATCTCTTGCAGATGATTGCTTGGGTTTGGGTGCGTCCATCCCAATCGGAATCGATAGGACCACGAGAGGAGACACCTGACAACTTGGGATTGGTGTTTTCACCTGCGGGTCGTTTGATGATTACAGGCAATAACTATGTAGTTCCAATTGTACTTGATAAGGAGGAGCTGTTCCAACCCTTGCATGTTGCTCGCGACTTGAGTGATGCCATATTGTGGAATATAGGCCACATGGATAATGGCAGCGCTCTAGTTGCTTCATTACTGACTACTGTGCATGCATTTCAAGCTGAATTTGATACTCGCTATCAGGATTTGAGCAATTATGTGGACTATCTCATGTCAGATCATCCATGGAATCGTCGCTCCAAACGGGGTGCGATTGACATATTGGGACAGTTTGCCAATGTTTTGTTTGGAACAGCTACTCAGCAACAGGTTGATGACATCCATGCTAGATTAGGGAGCCTTGAGACGATGTCAGAGAAGGAGAGGGCAGTATTAAATGTTCATTCCAAGGTGTTGAATGCAACAATCCGCGACGTGTCGCATATGCAGGCGGCACTGTTGAAGATACAGAGGGCAGCCAATATTTCTTACAGTATCATAAGGCTGTATTCATTGAAGACCTTGGAGTTGGAGAATGAAGTGAAGATGTATGAGGCTTTGTTCAACCTCCAACTCGCCCTGTCTGACATCATAGCTGATCATTTTAGAATTAAGTTGGGTATCCAAGAGATGCTCCAGGCTAGGCTGAGTTTAGATATATCCCTAACGGAATTTTGTTGGAGTTATTGGGGAATATATCACTCAAGGAGCCAGGTTTATTTTTCCCAGCCAGGCCAGAATATCTAGCACTGTACCGTGACATCATCAAAGTTGTACCTCGAGGTTACATGTCAGCTGTGTGCTTTTACTTACTAATACCTGTGTTGGGTGACCCTTCTGATGTATTTGACATCTTTAGGATCACCTCACTTCCTTACAGTGTGCCTGCCGCGGAGGTCTACGTGAGAGTACTTCACCAGTATAACTTCCTTGCTCTCACAGAAGACCGCCTTCATTATGTGCTGTTTCAAGATTTCGCCAATTGCAGGAACCACCAGGACTTGGTGATCTGTGAACCTTTGGGATCTGTCTATCATGTAGCGACCCCATCTTGTGAGAGTGATTCTTTTCTTAACAAAGACAATGCCACTAGGCTCTGTAGAAAAGAGATCCTAACTTCATTTAGCCCAGTTTTTGTGAAGCTGAGAAATTACTGGTGCTATTCCACAGCCCAGTCTTTGTATTTCACGTTGAAGTGTGCTGTAAACCCCATACGGAAGACAGTGCAAGTTGTTAAGGGAGTAGGGAAATTGGTCTTGGGAGATGGTTGTAGTGCCCACAGTGAGACTCTAACTCTCCCTGCTTATGCAACTCTTGCTATAGAAACTAAGCTCACTGTTTACCCCCATCTCCCAAACCTCAGTACCTCACTCACCCATGCTGAACTTACCGCTATAAAGGACTTACCCACTTTAGGACCTCACCTTAACATTACTCCTCTGTTCCTGGATGACCTCCTTAAATATCAAAGTCAGTTGCAATTGATTGAACCTCTCAAACCCTTCGGTTCTTCCATCTTTTTCAGGTACTATGTCCATGCTGGGATAGCTCTTTTTCTGGTTCTCCTGTCCGCATATATCCTTTATAAGTGTTACATTACTGGCTGTGGGTGTACATGTTGCAGACTAGAGTCCATACTCACACGTCGACGTGCACAGAACCCCGCCATACCCAACTCACGACGAGGACGTGTGACTTCATCTTTGGGGGGAGAAATGTCGGGAAGCCGACATGCATCCCCTCGGGCAGATGTAAGACTCACAGCTGTTACAGGTGTGCAGGTGACACCGCCTGCCGGACGTGAGTTTAGGATGAAACGCGGACAGGGGAGAAAGAGTAGAGATTCGATGGATTCTGTGTACAGCTGTGGGCAATGTAGGGAGGTGGAATAAGGAAGGGAGGTTGAGAGGAAGAAATAAATGGAGGAAGGAGGAGGGAGAGATAGAGAGAAGGAGTAATGATGGTGTTGGTCAAGTTGTTTACACAGGAAAAGTGTTGGCTAGGCAGTTCAGACCGTGAGAGCGTGAGCTGACTACGGGATATTGCGGTGTGGGAACCGAGCTGACGCAGCGAGTCTGATAGGGCCTCTACGGTGGATGAAGCGGGTGATATGTGGATGAGGGCGGTGGATGAGTGGGTGAAGCCATCACCCGCCACACACCACGTGACCCGCTGGCGAACATCGGCAACTTTCTGAGGCCAGATAGGGCCAGAGAGTTCAGTTCAGACTAGAGCTCTGGTGGACATCGTGACGAAAGGACGCAGCCTGACGTGCTTGGTGCAGAGACGTCGCTGTATAGCCAACGTAAAGTTCCAGGGAGTTAGCAATGCGAGCACTACTGGTAGTAAGTGAAAGTACATGCTTTGTGACCGCGGGTACAACCGACTAGCAGTGCTATTTCATTTGTCTGTCGTCTGGGAACTAGTAAGGACTCCTAGTTAGAAATGGAAGGAGTTAAGAACTAGTAAGGACTCCTAGTTAGAAACGGAAGGAGTTAAGAACTAGTAAGGACTCCTAGTTAGAAATGGAAGGAGTTAAGAACTAGTAAGGACTCCTAGTTAGAAACGGAAGGAGTTAAGAACTAGTAAGGACTCCTAGTTAGAAACGGAAGGAGTTAAGATTTTAAATGTTTAAGTGTGTTTTTCTTATACTGATGTAACAGTGATTTCATATATATGAGTGAGTTAAAGAGTGCTATATATATATAACAGCACTAGTGATTTTTACAAGACTGGCTTTGCTTTATTAAAATAGTGTTAGTATTCAAGTGACTTAAGAGTAGACGTGTATGTGCGGTTTTTTGGCACATTTGCACGTGAAGTGAAATGAGGTGGGAATTACCTCAGAGTTATTTGTAGATTTTTGTAAATACTATTTTGTAATTAAAGCCTAGAAAAGCCATATTACTTTTTCACTTCTTCCAGTTCCCAGTTCTAAGTACATGTGTGTAGTGGCATGTTATTGAAGTCCCCCATGTCGCGCGTTGCCAGTGTCGAGGCGGATTTAGACCACGTTACCATTCACTATTAAATACGGGAGAATATATTCCCGAGAAATACCGTAACGACACCTGGGTAGCGGTGCGACAGATGACATGGCCTAAAAAGGATTCTTCCTGTTTAAAGAAACTACACTTCGGCAATTTAATAGTTAGCTTTGCCACTTCTAGACGTCCTAAGACCTCATCTAGGTTATGAACATGAGCATCAAACGTCTTTCCGTAAATAATAATGTCATCCAAAAAAGTATGGGTTATCTTTCCCGTGAGACCGATCATGACTTCATTGATTATACGCTGGAAAGAAGCTGGTGCATCTTTTAATCCAAAATGAAGGTTACAATACTCCCAATGCCCCTCAGGTGAGGAGAAAGCCGTGAGAGGCTTAGACTCCTCATCCAAAGATATCTGGTGATAACCCTGCTTTAAGTCTAGATTACTGAAGTACTTATTCTCACCTAACTGTGAAAGAATATGTTCAATACTGGGCAAAGGGTAAGGATCTGTAACAATCTGCTTATTTAAATATCTAAAGTCTAAGCAGATCCGCAAACTACCATCCTTCTTAACTACTGGAACTAGTGGTGAAGAATAAGGTGAATGAGAAGGCCTGATAATCCCCTGTCTACGTAAACCTTCAAGTTGCTTACGTACTTGACCATGCCACTTCGTTGGTATACGGTATGGCCTACGGTTCACTACCGGACCATCCGCACATATGTGATGATAAAAGTACGGTGAAGTAGTAAGCGGGTCTTTGGGTAATGCAAAAACATTTGGGTGTGTCCTTATTAGCCTTTTTAATGCTTCATTTTCCCGGAAAGAAGGAATCATCACCTGATCTACTTCTGTGTACAGTTTCCTGAGTCTATCCTCACTCACTACACTAGTGACCTGCTCTTCCCCTTGACTCACTTCTGCTCTTCCCCTTGACTCACTTGCTCCTCTCCCCACCTTACTTCTTCGTATGGGGATACAGTACCAACCCTATATTCCCCATCTATAAATATCCTGTCAGGGGTTAGATTCGCATACACAACGGCGAAATATGTCCCTTCCCCAGTTGCCCCATTATCTACTGGACTTACAATACCTGGCCACAACAGTGCCGCAATTGAGCAACCAGTGTTTGGCATAAACAATTCCTACCTCCCACCCACTTAACGCTGTCTTTAACGTTATTGCTCCGTATGTGTAAGGTTCCAGAATGTCTGTCTCATTCGTGACACAGTGACTTGTCACAAAATCCTCTTTCTCGGATGGAGGAACTGCTTCAGTTATAACAAAAGAAGGATTGAACTCTATGCGAGAAACACTCCCTCCCTCGGTCACCAAATCAAGTTCCTCTTCCCTGACCTTTATACATAGCGGGTTGGCAGTGATACTTAGGCTATATGCGAATATGAAATCAACTCCCAAATTATAGAAGCGGCTGAGGGTAGTTCCCTCACTACCACAAATTCCTGATTATATTTTTTTTCACCTAATTGTACCTGGAAATTCACCAACCCCAATATGTCCATTGCATCACTGCTGGCGGACGCCAAACCACCGCCTCGATAAGGTCGGAGATTAGTATCTGGCCCTGACGCAATTTCATAGGTCCGTTGGCTAATCAAAGATTTACAAGCTCCTGTATCCAGAAGTATCTCACAATGTAAAGTCTCGCACCTGCCTTTTACAACCACCCACTTCGCTACCTCATCACTTGTAGTGACAGTTTTCAAGTTCCCCAGCTCGATTCTTCCGGCTTTTTTTTTCTTCATCGGGTGACTTAGTCTTCTTCCAGTTACACTGAGCTGTACTATGTGTGGTACTCTGACACTCCCTACATCTAGCTACTGGCTGTCCGGGATTATCTACACGGACTCCGCAGTGCTCAGCTCTATGTCCCGTCATGGAGCAACGAAAACATCTGATACTTTTCCTCTGCTCCTGTGACAAAGTGTCATATTTCCCCCTTTGGAGTGGCCTCTCTGCACGACATAATTTAGCGAAGTGCCCTGGCTTCCCACACCTATGGCAATTATTATTGTCAGGTAAATTAGCACGGGAACTTGCACCTCGTGAGCCCTGATAAGTCTCTGAGCCACACTGTACTGGCCCACTCGCGCTTGTACGATTCCTCGCCCCAGTGTTCGGCTGAACCGTTGGCCTTGGCGACACACTCGCATTGCCTGCACTTGGGTTCACACTAGCAATCGTTCCCTGTTTCTTTTCCTTACGTACATTGTCTTCTGACAGAGGTGAATGTGTCTTTTCTGCCCACTTGACTCCCTCCTTCGCTATCTCTACAGGGTTACTGTATCGACTCTGAGGGATTTGTGCAACATATTGTTTAGGAAACATTTCCAAAAACTTATTGATAATGGTAAGATCTACTGAATCCTGAAAACTTGCACGTAATCTGACAATCCTATCCCCCAGACTCTGTAACCTGTAGAAGTAATGAAGTGGAGTTTCCCCGGGGTTCCTTTTTGCCGCAAGTAACTCCTGGTGTAATATCTCTAGACTTTCTTCAGTATAATATTGTTCCCGCACACTAGCTTTGAACAAATCCCAGTCTCCATGAGATCTGCAGATTAAAATCTCCATAATCTCTTGCGCAGGACTGAGTGAAAATGTCCTAGCCACTTCCATTCTCCCTTTCGTAGTCCACTTCTTATTATCATCGGTCCTCATCTCTATGTCGTGTAACCAGATCATAACTTCTGGCTCCAATCGTTTTCCCGGATATTCCATTGAGGACCGAAATTTTGAACTAAAGAAATATTTCATAGCCCCCAATTGTTGCATGGGATTCTTACTATTATCTGATATGGCCTGTGACAACTGCTTCAATAATTGTGCAATATCTCCCCTTGTACTCCCTGTAGTGTTCCCAACACTACCCGAAGTGGTAGGATCATTAGGTGGTGTATTCATTGTGTCAGAGTCTTCAGAGTCTTCTGTGTCAGAATTATCAGAATCAGAGACAGAATCGTCAGAATCAAATAATTTCTTTGCTGAGTTTGGGTCGCCTTCCCGATCGGAGTCACTCATTTGCAAAAAAAAAATAAAAGAAAAAAATGTTCACTTCACTATTTCTTCCTTCCAGTTCCTTTAAGTTATTTCCTTTAATTATTCCCAACTCTGGTATTGCTAATAATTAAAATAACTATCTCCAGCGCTGTCACCATTTGTCGCGCCCCCCCCCCCCCGAATGCAACAATAATATTTTCCCCGGGAATATTTATCCTCCCATATTTATTACTTTGGTAGCGTGAAAAAATAGACACTGGCATGCGCGACTTCGATTTTCACTATTCATATATACTCAGAACTGGGAAATGGAAGAAATGAAAATGATATGGTTTTTCTGGGTTTTAATTATCAAAAGATTATCTACATAATATTTACACACATGAAAATCAAGAGGTATTTTCCCATCCCTTTTTACTTCACTTAAATGTTCCGTGCTGGATACCGTTTATTACCCCCGCACTTAATCATCTACACTAAATTCACTTAATTACTGACACTGTTATAAGTAAAGTACTCTTTTATTCCTGGCTTTAAAATCAACCTTATATATTTAATCTTTTAATTACATACTAGTACTGTTATAATTAAAGCACTCTCTTTTATTCATTTATTTATATTATATAATATTTTAAATATAATGAGTCACTGACACTGTTACATTAGTGTCTTATCACTTAATACAATAAACATATCTGAATATTAAAATCTCCTCTCCTTCCGTTTCTTTCTAAGTAACTAGGAGCCTCTCTACTAGTCCCGACGACGGACAGATATTACCGCAGTTCACAAGTTGTACCCGCGATTACACTAGCTTGTACTTTTACTCACAGTTAACAGCAGTACCCTCATTGTCAGTCCTTGGAACTACTGCTTCCTCTCGCTCGCAGCAGACTTCCGAGATCCCTCCCCTTTCTCGGCCTTACGGTTACGCCCTCGCACTGACGTCTCCGCTGCCCGAGGCTCACGTCTCCTCTCCACGACGTTACCTCGATCTCTCATTCTGTATCCCCTCTACTCCCTGCTGTCCTGGCCTCGAGAGTTGCCGATGTTCACCAGAAGTTCACATGGTTGCGAGGTGGGTGATGGCTTCACCCACTCATCCACCACCTTCATCCACACATCATCCACGCGTTATCCATCGAAGAGGCTCGAGCAAATGCAGAGGTCAGCATGGTTCACACGGTAGATTTGGCTGTGTCAACATGGGGTGCAGAGGTCAGCATGTTTCCCACGGTAATAAATGCAGAGGTCAGCATGGGTTCCCATGCCCTGCCTGACCTCTCCCCTCACACCACTCCTCTTACTCTCTCTCTCTCTCCTACTTTCTCTCAGCATTCACTTACTTTCTCTCCACTTTCCTTCCTTTACTCCACCTCTCTATACCTATTGTCCATAGCTATATGTGGAGCTAGCATCAGGCTCCCTGTTCTCTCTCTTCTGTCCTTGTCTCACCCTAAACTCACGTCCAGCAGGTGCACTTGTATCCACACCTGTTACAGCTGTGTGTCTGCTTACATCTGCCTGAGAGCCATGTTGGCTTCCTGACAACTTTAATCTATCTGGATGATACTAGNTTGTGAACAACTGTATTGTAAATACATGTAAATACTTAGGAATTTTTCATTTACCTAACTGCGGTTGCATAGTAGGAAGACATGTACTTGTATATTTCATGAAGTAATTCAGCTGTTTTTAGCTAATGGTAATTAATAAGCAGTTCGCATCTCTGAATCCTACGAGGGAAGAGAGACTTACCATTTTCTCACTCTGTTCCAAGAGCTCGTTCGAGCTGCACATTGTAAATAGCACACCTAAGGATGCTTGGAATCCCCAAGGAAACTGACTGAAACCTCACGCCCGTCGTCATCTGTTAATCTGACTCTATCTAGCTAAGTAACCTTTATGATTTGGCCAAATCGGGGGGACTAGCCAGGCTCTAAGGAGATAAAGACTGGTGAATTAGAGAATTAACTATACCCTAATTTCCTAAGAGACTTCGATTATTTAAATATTTGTTGTTGCAAGATTAACACTTGTCAGAGAAAGAGAAAGGGTGTATAAAATTTCTGACATCATCGGTACTTGTGAAAATGGTGAAGTGTTGTCAGGCATTAACTGTAATTGCAGTTAGTAAAGTTTGTATAGCTCCAACATTTGTGAGAACGGTGAAGTGAAGCTGGAAAATATTAAGTGCAATTATCTGGAAGATAAAGACAGTGTGGACAGCCAGTGTTTATATACAATGGCTCCGCTGATCTTGTGTACTGTACACCTAAAGGCTAACCATAGGAAGAACAACTCACTGGGCATCGTCCTTCCTGTACTGAACTGCTGCTGTTGGAGCCTGTGGCAGTGTGGGACGGGGATGTAACAATATTGTCTATGATTAACCTTGTCACTGTTTCTGCTGTCTTACTGTTAACTGGGACCAAAATCACATATCTTGAGAAAACCTCTCTAGCAACGAAGAGATACTGATTATTATTGTAAGATAAGGGTAACTCAGGTAAGTGAACTGCAACAACGTCCCACAGTTGGTTAGGTACAGGATATTTCCCTATAGGTGCAGGTGTTAAAGTGTAACCTTTGCATCTCACACATGACTCGCATCTGTCTATGTGACAGTGTATGTCTTTGGGTAAAGATGGCCAGTAGTATAACATTCGGGCTTGTCCGAGTGTCCTATCTTTGCCAGGATGTCCTACATGTGGACAATCATGTATTGTCCTTTAAATGTGAGGTATCATATTATTAGGTACCACTAGTTGTCTCTTATTTCTTCTATAATTTGGTTGTCCTGGGTTCATCCTATATAAGGCATTGCCGACTATTATGAATTGTTTGAATGGTATATGTAGGTTTGGTCATTGTATGTCCTTACCACTCTCCAATTTGTATATAACTTCAGACCACGTTGGATCAAGCCCCTGTGCTTTCAAGATTTCGTCATTGATGGGGATTTTTTCCCTTAGACCTAATGTTTCGAAATCAGCCGTCTTCAGGTTCCTTGATAATGTGTCCGGGGCAAAATTTATTTTGCCTTGTAATAGTGAATATATACATTATAATTTTCAATCGTACATTTCCATCTTGCTCTCCTCCCAGAGAGGAGTTTTTCTTGGAACATGCCCACGAGTGGTTTATGGTCAGTGAATAGGTGAATTTTGTAACCATATACCAGGTCTCAAAACTTTTGTAATAAAAAAAAAACTGCAAATGCCTCTAGGTCTGCAGTGCAATAATTTTTCTTTGCACCTTTTATTTGTTTGCTAGAGAATGCAGTTGGTTGATTTTTTCCACGCTTCGCTTCTTGCATCAATACGATCCCAAATCCTTTAAGAGATGCATCTGTCATTTTATAAATGGTTTAGTGAAATGCGGATAGGCCAATTAAAGTGGGCATATAAGTTTATCTTTTAAATCATTAAATGCTAGTTTTTGTTCCTCTCCTCACTGAAATACACCTTGCTTCTTCAGTAGGTGGAGTGATGGTTTTGCTCTGTGAGAGAATTTTCGTATGAAAAGTCTGTAATATCCTGCTAGTCCTAAAAACTGTTTTACTTCATCCACATTTGCAGGTTCAGGTAATCCCTTACTGCTTGTATTTTCCCATCTGAGGTGTGTATGCCTTCTGCATCAAACAAGTGGCCTACGAATTTTATTTCATTTCCTTAAAGCAAAATTTGGATATAAATAGCTTAATTTTCAAACCAGCGCTGGCTAACCTGTGTAGGAGC
>JAGKTI010041383.1:0-10256 GCA_018397915.1 Birgus latro
AGGTGTTCACTGTTCACCAACAGCACCGGTCATTCTTGACCCTAACCTAACCTAAGCTAAATCAGAAAACCACCTACCTACCACTCTACCGGACATGCAGCGCACTAATTTAAGACCCCATTCACATAAATAATTGGCACAAAGCATGAATTAATGGAATTTTAACCCAAAAATGATGAATCTGAGGTGAGTAAGGCAGGGGTGTTCACGAGTTGGCAGCTTAGTGTAAGTATCGGACATGGCTATCACTATGAAAATCATCATTTCTCACATCTTATGCACTAAAATATGGGATACAAAGCATCAAATAAATAAACTGTTACCAGAATAAGAGTTAGGTATGGCAAAGGTGTTCACTGTTCACCAACTTCACCGGTCATTCTTGACCCTAACCTAACCTAACCTAAATCAGAAAACCACCTACCTACCTCCCTACCAGACATGCATAGCACTTATTTAAGACCCCATTCACATAAATAATTGGCACAAAGCATGAATTAATCGAACTTTAACCCAAAAATGATTTTGAGGTGAGTAAGGCAGGGGTGTTCGCCAGCTGACTACATAATGAACGTAAGGAAGAGACATGATTATTACTGAGAAAATCACCTTTTCACAGCCTATGCACTCAAATATGGGACACAAAGCATGAAGTAAATAAAATGTAACCAGAAAAATTATGATTTAGAAGTGTGTAGGGAAAAAATGTTCACCAATTGACTAGATAGTGAACGTATGTAAGAGACATGGTAATCACTGAGAAAATCACCTCTTTCACAGCCTGTGCACTCAAATATGGGACACAAAGCATGAAGTAAATAAAATGTAACCAGAGAATGAGGATTTAGAAGTGATTATGGAAAATATTTAACAGTTGACAATGTTTACTTACATGTCCATGATTGTTGTTTACTCCTAGTTTACCCCCACCTCTAAGGTTTTAACAGTGGTCATAATTGCTCTTGAAGCATGTCCAGTAATCCAGTGTTAACTACACTTAATCCTTAGCACTGCGACTTTTGATTATTTAAACAAGAACGAAAATACCGCAAACGATCAGACAGCCGTCCACTGTTCACGGGAGTTGAGACAGAACTTGGAGGAGGGGGATTGGGCCGGAAGGGAGCTAGTCTGTGTGCACGGGAAATTCAAACTGATGCGGCCGGATTTTTTTTTTTTTTTTTTTTCCAATTTTGGGGTTTTGGCCATCAGCCCACGATGTCCGAATAGTGATGTAACTGGATAGCGGTTGTCCAGATAGTAGAGAGATTACTTATATCCCTCCACCTCTATGACGGGCATGTAGTACCTGTCTAGCAACAAACTCTCATCCCTTTTCTGTCCAACTCTCTAATGCAAGAGTTAACCATTACTCCCAGTCTTTCATTTATGCAACTTGTCAACTCTGGAACTGTCTTCCTCTGTCTGTATTTCCTACTTCCTATGATCCCCAGTCTTTCAAACGCAGTGTGTCCAGGCATCTCGAATTGAACGGATCTTGAATTTGGCTCTCTTTTGTACTGTTTTTGCTTTTTCTTGGAAGGAACAGTATGCAGGCCCATGGCCTTTGGTTCCTTCTTCCATGCATTTAAAAAAAAATATATATATATATTACAAGGCATGGGGGAACAAGAGGACATAGTTATCGACTTAAGCTGAAATGGTGCCTTGGTGACATAAGAAATTATCGTTTTCCAAACAGAAGTACAACATAGGTAAAGAGAACCAACTGGAGTCCCCACAAACTGGAAAAAGATGCCATCGCTCACCTGATAACTAAATGTAAAATGCAAAAGTGTGGTCAGCTTGAATTACCCTCCATTATACAATTTTTGTGTTACTTTACTGAAAATAGGATTTTTATCGATTTATCTACATATAATACTGAAGAGAAAGTGGCTTATTTGTCAAAATATAAGAGAAACAGAAAGTTGTTATTTGCGCTTATCTCAGTTTAGGGACAGTCTACATGCAATTATTAATGTTGCCTGAGTATTGATCACTGTCATGTTTTTAGGTGCTGGATGTACATCTGGAAGGAAAAATGGAAAATGGGTATAATGAAACTGTATCTTACATAACAAATAAAGGAAAAATAAGGTACTTAAACAATCAAAGATCGTATGAACCCAGTGAGCTTATATGGAGGGGCTCTCTCCTGGGTAGCGCCGCATAGTTTGTGTGACCACTGCAGGGGCCGAGGGCAGCGCTGATGATGTCTATACACCACACCTGCCATCAGTGCCTTTTCAAATCAGCTGATGAATTCGGAAAATATAGTGCCATGGTCCACAGCACAGCTAAAATCTATGTGGAAAAATAGACTGCAGCAGAACAGAGACGATTCCTCAAAGCAAAGAGGAATACCATTTGTCTATCTATCTATTGCCAGACACCATAATCCTGTAAGGGGTGACCATTTGGGTGAGTTATTTGTTTTACAGGGAGGGGCACTAACCCTCCACCAACCCACTTGTTGACACGTAGGGAGCACATATGGTTTGGTCATATGGTTACCACCCAGTGTTGTAAATGGTTTCTTGGCTTACAGGAAACTATTTGGCTTGTCACTCAATGTAAAGCCACATGTAAAGGAAAGAAAAGCAATAAGATGTGAAAGGAAAGATGGGAGAAATAGCAAGAGAGCAGGGCAGGCACAGAAAAAGAATGACAAAGGCTAAGGAAGAAGTAAGCAGCACTACATCAAGTGAGTGGATGATGGTTGCAGGAGTAGATTGTAGCACCAGTCGAGGAGGGAGGTACTCCCAAGGTGGATAGAAAGCTGAAGACAGGGTGAGCTGGAGCTTCCGTTTCATCAGCCCTCAGGACCAGTTCCTGACCATCCCCCTTTGCTGATCTTTTTCAGTGTCTCAGTAACACAGAGTAGGCCAGCATCCTCTCCAATACAAGTTTATCTAACCATCAACACCAAACTACATGCATGCTACACACTACACTTTCTTTTGAAAATTCAAAGAAAATGGCAACAAATAACATAGCCTCGGAGTCCCTGGGGGGGAGGGGGGAACCATACATGCACCCACTATCCGCCCCCCTCCCAAATAACATAGCCTCGGAGTCCCTGGGGGGGGGGGACAATAAATGCACCCACCATCCGCCCCCCTCCCAGTGACGACTCTAGGAGCTGCCTGGAACCACTGTCTGACTCACTCCTTCTTCATTTCTGTGACATTCGCGGCCTCTCGTCAAACTTTTGCTTCGTTGAGCACAACCTCTCCTCCTCCAAACCTCACCTTCTCTTCCTTACTGAGACTCAGCTGTCTGAGACAATGACAGCAAATCCTTTTCTGTATCCTCCTACTTTCTCTATTCTCATTTCAATGCCAAAGGTGGCTGTTGCGTATATGTACGCAACGATCTATCTTGCTCTCGTGTTCCCGAACTTGATTCTTCTGAATTCTCTATTCTCTGGCTTCGGCTCTCCTGTCATTCTCTGACTAAGTATACCTGTGCTGTTTACTTATCTCCTAATTCTACCGACTATCAAAAACTCTTTGACTATCTTACTTCTACGATGGAACACATTCTATCCATTTCTTCTTTCTCTGAAATCTCCATTCTAGGAGATTTCAATGTTCACCACCACCCTTGGCTCTCCTCTCCTTTCACTGATCCACCTGGTGAACAAGCCTACATCTTTTCTATCCTTAATGACCTACAGCAGCTTGTACAGCACTCTACCTGTATCTCTGACCGCCTTGGAGAGAGTTCCAACATACTTGACCTCTTCCTAACAACTAATCCTTCTGCTTACACAGTTAATCTTTTCTCTCTGTTGGGTTCCTCTGATCATAACATTATTACCTTAACCTGTCCTACTGCTCCGATACGGCCTGTGGACCTTCCAAAGAAACGCTGTCTGTGGCACTATGGAGCTGCAGATTGGGAGGACCTCAGGCAGAACTTTGATTTCCTTGGAATGATTATTGCTTCCATGGCAGGGAGCCATCTAAGTGTGCCTTGCGCATTACGGAGGTAATTCTCTTGGGCATGGAAGCATACATTCCTTTCTCATATCCTCTGATTAATGCGAGAAAGCCTTGGTTTAATCACACTTGTTCTAATGCTGTCCACAACAAAGAGAGGGCCTATAAAAGGAACCGGAGCCAACCCACCTCTGAATCACATCTTTTTTATATTTCTGCCAGGAATCATGCTAAGTCTGTTCTTCGCTCAGCTAAAAATAATTTCATCCTTGCTAAATGTTCTCAACTCTCCAACTCGAATTCTTCTCGCTCCTTCTGGCACCTTGACTAAAACCTTTCTAACAACTTTACCTCATCATCCTTCCCTCCTCTTTTCTACTCTGTTGGCTCTGTCGCTATTTCTTCTACTGATAAAGCAGATCTCTTCGCTCAGACTTTTTCCTCTAATTCCACCTTAGACGATTCCGGTGCTGTTCCTCTATCACTTCCCCCCTCTGACTTCCTCTTGACTGACATTAAAATTTCTTCAGCTGATGTATTTCCTGCCTTCACTGGCCTCAATACTAACAAGGCAAATGGGCCAGATGGAGTCCCCCCTGTTGTCCTCAAAAACTGTGCTTTCTGTGCTTACACCATGGCCTAGGTAAACTCTTATTAAGCGTAATGAGGAAAAAAAGCCATCAGACTTGATGTCAGAAATGCTTACATTATTGTGCTTATAATGATGTTGGTATTTCATATTTTATGGCAGTATTTTACAGTAAACTTTATTGTATGATGAAGTATGAAAAGTGTTTGAATTTAGGAATAAAATGTGTGTTGGCAGTGTGCACGTGTGTAAGGACGGGAGAGTGAGGGAGCGGCAGCCTGACTCAGTTGTGGGTGAGGCAGGTGCGGCATAACTCGGTTGCCATGACGATGAGAAGTGCCGTAAGAAACCTACCGGACTAAATTCTTATGTATCGTGAAAAGTCTGATGAAGCCAGAAACGATCCAGACTGCCTGACCTCAGTCCAGCTTGGGCAGGTGGAGGATGAGGATGTTTGTGTAGGTTGTCGTGACCTTGATGATGGGCGCTGGATGGGCATTGGGTGGTTGTTGTGACCTTGATGATGGGTGCTGGATGGGCATTGGGTGGTTGTTGTGACCTTGATGATGGGGGTTGGATGGGCACTGGAGAGGATCAGCACCTTGAGGATGTACATTGCTGGATATGAGTTGGGTAACAAGTAACGAAGCAACAGTACTAATGAAAAAAGAAGTTGGTGCAATCCAGACTAATGTCTGATATATCAGAAAAAGTCCAGGTTAGCTGGGGGAAGTTCAGACATTGTTTTTATCGGGATTTCGCTTTTTTCGGAATGGTTTGGACCCCAATTAGTCCATTACAGTGTGGTTTTCTGTACTGTGGTTGCATCCATCATCCACTCATTTGATATGGTGATGCCCACTTCTTTCTACGGTGACTCTACACTGAGTGACAAGCCAAATGGTTTCCTGTAATCCAGGAAATGATTTACTTGCACAATGTTGGGTGGTAATCATATAACCAGATAGCAGGATGAGATGAAGACTACTATGGTGCCCCTGTTAACTGGGTGGAGACAAATGCAACATCCATCCAGGAACCAAACCTCCATATCATTCCCCACGCCTTGCCACAGCAAAACACTGTCTGCCGTCAGGAAACATAGGTTCACTGCACAGGATCACACTGCAGGGATGACTGCTTGCCTGTGGTTGATGGACATGGTCAGTCTGACAGACTGGAGTGACTCTACTGTACCCTACTACTACTACACACACAAAATACTCTCACAAACATGCAGGAGAGCAGGACAACATGAGCTAGGGAGGAGAGGAAGGGCTAAGGCAGCAGTGTGCAGCTGCTCCTGACATCATTCTATGCAGCTAACGAATGATACGACACAGTTAGGACGAGTCTCACACTTGCCCATTTGCTAGCAATGGTTGATGGTTACCGACCATTAGTCATGCAGTGCTGGGGTGGGGAGTTGTGTTAAGCTCTGTTATGCTCATCAAGGCCAGATTTTGGTGGGTTGTACTGTTGAAGTTCACATTCTATTCTATCAATTTCGGTAATAACTTTTTTCCAAGAATATGTTAGTCATGAGCTGTGTTCTAGATTCTAGAAGTTACGTGCTGTAGACATAGTGCATTACAGAACAGTATATGCAATCATAATGTGTGTGTGTGTGACACGTATATGTAACATATATACAGACTATAAACATATATCTGCCCTTTCCTCTCCTCCATCCTTCAATCCTCTTCTGTCTTTTTTTCCTTCATTCTCTCCTTGTCATTATGCCTACGGGTGACTTTACACTCCCTCTTCCGTCTTTCTTTCCTCTATTCTCTCCTCTTCCTTCAGCCTATGGGTAACTCTACACTGAGTGACAAGCCAAATGGTTTCCTGTACACCAGGAAACCATTTACTATGCTGGGTGGTAACCATATAACCAAATTATGGCACCTGGTGGTTTAGTTGGTAATTATGACGCTCCAGTCGGATTGAGCCGGTGAAGGTTTATATCCAAGGGGTGGTTGGAGTTTATTGCTCATGTTATACCACTCAGGGATGACTGAGGCTGGTCACTCTCATCTTAAACGTCAGGACCAACTTGCCTAGCCCCGGGCTCCTACGCTCCTCATGGGGCAACGTAAGACTGGATGATGGATGGATGAAAAAAGAATTTAGAATGATAAGTTATTAGAATTCACTAATCAGTTTTGTTGAGCCTGCTACTGGTCACACAAGAGATAAAGACTGAACAGTGTAGTCAGGAGTATTGCGCGAAAGCAGGCGCAAGAGTGAATGACGAGCGAATGAGCCACGCGCACGGGCGCATGGACAGCGGACAATACCTTGAGACACCACCACGACAGACAACTTTGTCCTAACCCTACAACACAACAATGCAACGTACACACGATAAAACAAAATAACAACAAAATAATTCTGTGTGACATCAATCACTAATTGGAATCAGAATCATGAGCATGGTACACTGAACAATTATTAAATGTCGTGGGTATGCACACGTGTCGGAACTTCCGCTGTGTGCGTGAGTGTGTGTGTGTGAATGAGAGCCGGGTAATTCATTACGGGGGTCCAACTGGTAATCCCATATGACCTGCCAGTCAGATGCTGGAGCGTCGCTTCTACCTCCTGCTGTGAGGAAAACGATACGTGTGCAAAACACGCGATCAGGCGACCCCATCAACACCCGACGCCCAGACGTGCCTTTGACGTTGCCAAGGGTTGACACAGTTTTATTCATTTACAATATTATTTACACTAATAATATGGATGAAGTAAACTGGAAAATATGTAAGTAATGCAGTATGCCTACTACTGTACTGCATAAGAGGGGGAGGGGGAGGGGGGGCGGAGTCGGAGTCGCAACCTTAAAACTTCTTGGAGTAGGAGTAAGAGTCGGAATTTTTTAAATTTGACTCCACATCTCTTGATTCCACCCTTCACTTTTCCACTCACTTACTGCAGCGTCCATCTCAGCAGTTACTTCAACAAACAAGGGATGGGGCTATGCCACAGATAATGTCTGATTTGATTCATATCTCATATCATATTACATCTCTTGTAAAATCTGTTTCCAAGAAATTAGGTGTGCTAAGCCGACTCCATACCTTCTTTACCCCTGCACAGTTGTTGACTTTATACAAGGATTTTATTCACCCCCTTGTTGAGTACAACTCTCATGTGTGAGGAGGCTCCCCAAATACAGCTCTTCACAAGTAGGTGGAGTCAAAGGCTTTTCGTCTCATTAACTCTCCTCCTCTTACTGGCTCCCTTCAACCTCTGCCTCTTCTCCACACTGTTGCATCTTTATCTCTTTTCTATCACTACTTCAATGGTCACTGCTGCTTTGAACTATTTGCTTGCTCCCCTAAACCACAATGACGGGTGCATAGTACCTGTCTAGCAACAAACTCTCATCTCTTTTCTGTCCAACTCTCTAATGCAGGAGTTAACTGTTACTCCGTCCTTTATTTATGCGACAGGTCAACTCTGGAACTGTCTTCCTCTGTCTGTATTCCCTACTTCCTATGATCTCCAGTCTTTCAAACGCAGTGTGTCCAGGCATCTCGAAATGAATAGATCTTGAATTTGGCTCTCTTTTGTATTGTTTTTGTTTTTTCTTGGAAGCAACAGTATGCGAGCCCATGGCCTTTGGTTCCTTCTTCCTTGCAAAAAAATATATACATATATATATACTGTATATACAGTATATAATGAAAGTAATGGAGAGAGTTCTAGAAGGTATGATTAGAGAAAGAGTGAATATCGATGAGATGCAGTTTGGGTTTATGCCAGGCAGGGGGACCACTGATGCCATATTCATTGTTTGACAGCTTCAGGAAAAATATATTGGAAAGAAAAGGGAATTGTATTTTGTTTTTGTTGATTTGGAAAAGGCCTTTGACAGAGTCCCTAGAGAGGTGGTGAAGTGGGCAATGAGAAAGCTAGGGTTGGAAGAGTGGCTGGTTAGGGTGGTTATGGCCATGTACATGGGTGCTCGCACCCAGGTAAGAGTGAATGGAGCTTTGAGTGATGAGTTTTCCGTGAATGTTGGTGTGCATCAGCAGTCAGTTTTGAGTCCCTTGTTGTTTATCATGGTGCCTGAAGCCCTCTCACGTGACTTCAGAGATGGACTCCCATGGGAGATGTTGTATGCTGATGATTTGGTGTTCATTGCAGAGAATGAAAAGGAGGTGGAGGAAAGATTTAAGAAGTGGAGAGATGGTATGGGGTACAAGGGCTTAAGGGTAAATGCAGATAAAACAAAAGTGATGATATCTAGGGTTGGTGGCGGTACAACCAGAAGAGAGGGAGAGTGGCCATGTGCAGTTTGCCACAAGGGTGTGGGAAGTAATTCCATCTTGTGTAGTGTTTGTGATACATGGGTGCACAAGAGATGTAGGGGTATTAGAGGTAGACTGCGAGATGATGCTGATTTTATGTGTGCGGCGTGTCGGGGAGAGCAGGTGGAGATTGTTAGGCGTGAAAGGGTTGAACTTGCAGGTGAGTCTCTTGAGTGTGTGAAGGAGTTTTGTTATTTGGGAGACATGTTATGTGCCGGAGGTGGGGCTGGAGTTAGCTCAGTTGCTAGGGTGAGAAGTGGTTGGAAGAAGTTAAGGGAGCTGTTGCCTCTCCTGACATTGAGAGGACTCTCCTTACATGCTAAGGGGTCTTTGTATCCAGCATGTGTCAGGAGTGTGATGCTGTTTGGTAGTGAGACCTGGGCAGTAAAGGAAGAGGATATTCGCAGGTTTAAACGTACAGAAATGACAATGATTAGGTGGATGTGCAGTGCGTCCCTGCGTGCAAGGCTTGGGGGGGCTGGGTTTACGATGGAAGAGTTGAGAGGTAGGATGGGACTGGAGTGTATTGGTGTTGTGATGAGGAGAGGTAGGCTGAGGTGGTTTGGACATGTGGAGAGGATGGGGGATGATAATTGGGTACAGAGGGTGATAGGTGTTAATACTGGGGGAGGGGTTGGGAGGGGTAGACCGAGAAAGACATGGGACGAGGTCATTAAATGTGACTTAAGGGTTAAGGGACTGAACAGGGAGGCTGCCAGGGATCAAGCAGCGTGGAGAGCCGCCATTAGGTGACCAAGGCCGGCGCATGCAAGCATGTTGGAGCCTTCAAAAACGAAACGATACTGTATATATATATATAGTAAGACCTCACTATAAAAGACTAACTGAGGCCCAAACCATTCCGAAAAATGCAAAATTCCAATAAAAGCGACATCCAGACTTCTCCTGCTAATCCAGACTTTTTCCGATATATCAGACATTAGTCCGGATCGCATGAACGGTTTTTAAACTGTTTTGACTACCATTGTGGTACTGTACTGTATCATAACCACTACATTAATCAAATGGTAAAATATATATAATAATACTGTACTGTACAATGATAAACATGTCTTTTATTTACCTTATTTTGGTGAACATAGCTGAAGTGGTCAGGCAGTCCCGACTGCTTCTGGCTTTATCGGACTTTTCCGATGTACTGGAATTTGGTCCGGTGGTTTGGACGTGGAGAGAATGAAGAATGAAAGACTGACTAAGAGGGTGTATGCAGGTGGGGTGGGGGGATGGAGAGGGAGGGGAAGACTAAGGATGAGGTGGAGGGATGGAGTTGAGGGGTATATGAGGTAGGGGGGAGTGAGCTGGGGGGAGGGTAGGCAAATGGTGGGTGACAGAGCGACTTGGAGGCATTTTCTCTGCAGCCACCCTTTGTGGGATTAGGGC
>JAGKTI010041384.1:0-10256 GCA_018397915.1 Birgus latro
TCGTGTGTTGTGGAGATGGCTTATCTTAGTCAGTGTTGTCAGTATGTACCCTGCATCATTTATCCATACTCCCATTGCCACAACTACACCCACATCAGCCGACTGAGCAGCCCCAGCAACACATAAGATACTGCCAGGTGAGTTTCTAGTAATAGATCACCCTGTGCATCGCCTCCCACGGGCGCGATGTAATTTTTTGTGCTGTGCAGTTGGACACAGATTTTCATCAACTATATCACTTCCTCTACCTCTGATTTTGCTCTGTTGGCTGATATTTTAAGTTGAGACAGGCTTAGTATTTTTTTTTCCTCTGCTCGTAGATGATTCTGACTGATATGATGCGTTAAGGAGGAAAGTGACGCAACAATTGTGTGACATGAGAGTTGTGTAGTATTTATTTTTGTCCCATACTGTACTTTTTCTTCGTACAGGACTCTCTTACTGAGATTCCACAACAGTACCGACACGATACTGAGACTGACTGGCAAGTGGAAAAGTTGCTGATTATATGTGAGTTGGCTCTAACCTGACAAAGGTAACTAACGCGTTTCAGTTTGATTGATTTTCAGCTAGATTGCAAAGTCCATTCTGATCAAGGAGACTCATTCCTACCTCAGTACTAAGGCTCATCGTATTTCATACAACAATTCAGGTTGCTAAAGTGGCTCAATTCCCTCAGGTGAAAATAAACTGACTACAGTGACCAAAAGGACACAAAATCGCTCTCAGCTTGAGGCAGGGAACGGTTTGGACATTTTAATCTCGCTACGGCAGTCTTTCCTGATCCTGCACAAGACCCAGCGGACATGTCATAAAAACACTGCCACCAATACCATCTCACCAGTCCTGCATGAAACAGTCCTAAACTGTACTTGGTGAATGGGAACTGCTAGACATCAGAGAAGGGACTGTATAGTCTATGGACAGAGTTTAATACAAGGAAGAAAAATCCATGAATGTACAATATTAAGAAATGGGTAGTTACTTTAGACATTCATAATAACCAACAAAGAAATAAATTACTACACTGAAGTTTCCTTTTAATTTACATGCAGAGGAAAATACGTACTGTAGACGATTAGGCTTCTAAACCAGTCTGTAATGAAAAGTCGAGGACTCGGGCCCAGAGCTGTCGACACAAAGCGTCACTTGGTATGCCTCCGTCAAGCCTTGTGCACGGATTCGCCATGCAACCTCCATGACAAGGTTCACTGTGAGTTGAAATGAGACTGAAGATCAATTAAGTCGACTCCATAAGACCTATTTCTTTGACCCTTGACCGTGCTGACCTAGTCAGTTCATCGTCTCTTCATACTGTATCACTGACAAAAGTTTAGTTGAAATCAGTCGAGGGGTTGTAAGAACTGCAGGAATTTATGTAAGTGTGCCATTCCTCTTGTATGGGAAAAATGAAGGTCGTATATCTCGAGAATCTAATTTATACCTTCCTTCTCCTCCACTCTATCTACCCACCCCTCGTGTTCCACTCCTTTCCCTCTTTCCTTCCATTCCCTTCTCTTGTTCACCTCTTCCTCTCCTTCCCATTTTTACTCTATGCCCCCCCCCATTTTTTTTTCATTCCCCCATCTCCTCCTCCTCCATTTCTGTTCTTCGTTATCATTCCCTTCCTTTTCCTCGCTAGTCGTTCTCCCACTCTCCGTCCTCCTCTCCCTTCTTCTCTTTCTCCTGCTCTTCCGTCATTTTTCTTTCTCGCTCTTCTCCTGTCCCTTCCTTCTCTCACCCCTATTTTCCTCCTCTTTGTCCTCCTCCTCCCTAATTTGTTTCTTCTCCCTCTTCCTCTTCCCCTAATATCCCTCCTCCTCCTCCCATTCTCCGTTCCTCATTTCTTCCTTCTTCCTTTTCTCACCCCGCAGGTTTCTCTCCTCCTCCTATTTTTTCTCTCCTTTCTCTTTTCCTCCTTCCAGCTCCAATGTCACCTTTCCCCAATTTCTTCTTTCTCAGGTAAAAATCTCCTTCCCCAGAACCACTGTATCCCACAACAAGATTAATGGAGACCCCTTAATAATCATGATACGATTTATCCACATGGCCACATAGATAGGCTATGTTCATGCCTTCCCCCTCCCCATCTTCCCCTCTCTTCATTCCTTCCCCCCCTGCTGCTATAACTCTTTCTCCATCCCCTATCCTTTATATCTCTCCTCATCTCTATTTCCCATCCTCTTTTTCCCTCGTCTATCTATCCTTTCCACTCAGTTCTCTCCCTCTCATTCGTTCTCCTCCACTTCTTTCTCCATCTCCTCTCTTCCTTCCCATCCCTCCCTATCCCAATTTCTCACGTCTCCCGTCACAGAACATGACCTGACTCCCCCGAGGTACCCTGACATAACTCACTCACGAGGCCTTGAAGGAAGAATAAGTCCCTCCCTTCCTCCCAGTATTCCTTCCTTGCTTCCTACCCTTCCTCCTACGTTCGTATCCCCTTTGTTTTTCTATCCCCATTCCCCTCTTCTTACATTCTTCTTTTCCTGACCCTCCTGCTCTCTCTTATTTCTTCCATTCTTCCCTCTTTCCTCAGACTTTCTCTTTCTCCCCTCTCCCCCTTGAAATAAAAAGGACTCTTCATTCCTTCTTGCTTTACTATCCTTTCCTTCAACTTGTAGAATTAGATATCATTGTGATAGTCTTCCCTGTAACAAGCAGCCTCGAAAGTACAATTACGTCTGTTGCTGTTTGTTTTCCTTTGTACTCACTTTGCACTCCTTCCTTTTCTCTTCCCTCCCCTCCTCTCCTTTTTTCCTCCTTCCCTCCTCCTTTCTCCCTCTCCCCATCCTCTCTTTCCTTCCTCCTTCCCCCCTCCTTTCTTCCTCACCCCCTTCTCTTTCCGTTCTCCTTCCTCTCTTATCTTCAGTATAGTCCCATCTTACAACACAACCCTCTCAGTCTCATAAGCTACCCTGACATTCCTCATTCACAAAGCATCTAGAGCAGGCTGTATCCTTCCTCCCTCCTCTTATACTTCCAGTTCTCTCGTTCACCTTTTCGTCCTCTCATCAATCCCTTCCTTTACCATCTTTCCTTACTTTTCCCTTCGTGTTTCCTTTCTTCCATCCCCTTTCCCCTACATCCCTTACCTTCTTTCTTTTTAATTTCTCCTCTGAATCCTTTCTCCTCTCTCTCTTAAATCCTTCTCTCTTTCTCCATCGCCTCCCTATCCGGCACTTTCTCTACTCACAATAATCCCATCCCAAAACACAGCCCTCGCAGTCCCATGACCCACTCTTACATGCCCCACTCACAAGGCCCAAAGGCAAACTGTTCTTCCTCTCCTTTTTGTTGCTTCTTCCCCTCCTCTTCCCCCATTCCTTACTTCTTCCACCTTCCCTTCTACTTCTTCAATCCTCTCCTGTCTTCAGAACAGTCCCATCCCACAACACAACCCTCACAGTACTTCGCTCACAATCCCCCCAAAGTAGGATGTGTTCTTCCTCTACTCCTTCTTTTCCTCCCCCTCCCCTTTTCCTTCCTCCTTCTTCCCCTCCCCTTCTTCCTTCCTATCCTGTCTTCAGAACACTCCCATCCCTCAAGCCCCAAAGGGCAGGATGTCTTCTTCCTCTCCTTCATCATCTCTTCCATCACCTCTTTTCCTTCTTCCCCACATCTTCCCTCTTTCAGTTTTTTCTTCCATCTCCCCCTTCTCTTCTTCCTTCCTCTCCTGTCTTCAGAACAACCATATCCCACGAGTCCCAGAAGATAAGATGTGGCCTTCCTCTCCTTCTCCCCCTCTTCCCTCTCCCTTTTTTTCTTCCTCTTCCCTCTTTCCTTATTCCTTCCATCTTCCGCTCCTCTTCTTCCTTTCTCTCTTATCTTCAGAAGAATCTCAACCCACAACACTACCCTGCCAGTCCAAGACCCACCTGACGTGCTTCACTCACAAGGCCCAAAGGCTAACTGTTTTTGTATTCTACTTCTTTTTCTCCTGTTCATTCTTCCTCTCCTCTTTCCCTTATCTTATTTCTTCCTTCTCCCCCTCCCCTTTTTCTTTCCTCTCCTGTCGCCAGAATAATTCCACCCCACAAGCCCCCACAGCCAGGATGCGTTCTTCTTCTTCGCCTCTTCTTTTTTCTCCTCCTCTTCCCCCTTTCTTTATTTCTTTCATCTCTCCCTCCCCTTCTTCCTTCCTCTCCTGTCGCCAGAATAATCCCATCCCAGAAGCCCCCAAATCCAAGATGCGTTCTTCTTCTCCGTCTCTGCTGTTTTCTCCTCCTTTTCCCTCTTTCCTTATTTCTTTCATCCCCTCCCCTTCTTCCTTCGTCTCCTGTCTTCAGAACAATCCCATTACAAATCACAACCCTCTTAGTACCATGATCGACCCTGACATGCCCCACTCACAATACCCAAAGGCAAACTGTATTCTTCCTCTCCATCTTCTCCTCTTCTTTCTCCATTCTTTCCCTCCTTTTCCCCATGTCCTTATTTCTTCATTTTCCCCTTCCCTTCTTCCTTCCTCTCGTATCATCAGAACAATTCCATCCTATAACACAACCCTGCCAGTCCTAAAGCCATCCTGACATGCTTCACTCACAAGGGCCAAAGGCAGGATATGTCAGGAAACTAACACACACGGCAGAGGTTCGTGGCAAACTGGTTTATTCTTTACTAGGGATTTTTGGTTTCTCTGAGGCAAAAAGTTTTCTCTCCTAGCACTGTTTAAGAAATTCCTTTGTTGTAAGACTGTGGGGGACGAAAAACTAAATAAACAATTAAATAAATAAATAAATCATGCACGATGTGCACCTTTCTTGGACAGTACATCATTCTAAATTCACCGATTTATCTATTTATTCATTCATTCATTCAGTCAGTCATTTAATCGATCAACCGGTCAGTCAGTCAAACAGTCTATCATTGAATCTATCAGTCAGTCAAACAGTCTATCATTGAATCTATCAGTCAATCGAGAAGAAAAAATAGGGATGCTGGAAGCAGGATTCAGTTTGATAAAACATCATTCATTCGTTCATTCATTCACTGATTTATCCATCAATAGATTCATCCATTCAGATAATCGATAGATCAGTCAATCAAACAATCGACTTTTCAAACAGTTCATTCATTTTACTGAGTCACTCATTTATTCATTCATGCATACGAATTCAAACAACAAATTCTAAACCACGCAAGCAGTTCTGAAATCAAACGAGTATGCCTGTGTAAATGCTCCCTGAAAAATGAAGAAAAAAATAAGATTAAGAAAGTTTATTAAAAAATAAAAAGTGAAGGTGTAAGTAATGAAAAAAGCTAGAATAATAGAGATAAATTTTGTCGCCTCGATTTCCTAAAAGAAAAAGAAAAAAACATAGGGCAAAGGATGTTTACACACAAAAATCAAGCTATAAACATTGAAGACTATGGTAATGGTGATAAATATCGTTACTCGGTGCCTAAACAGAGAAAGAAAGAATGAATGAGAAAGAAAAAATAGAGAGAGACTGAATGAGGGAGGAAGAATGAAAGAAGGAAAAAAAAGAAAAAGACGGAGAAGAAAAGTAAGAAAAACAGAAGGAAAGAAAGAAAACCTTAATAAAGATTACCAAAATAAAATGTTTAGGAAAGAAAAAGTGTAAAAATTAGCGTTGTTCCCTTCAACAAAATAACGTGTTTTCTATTTAATTCTAGTTTTCCCAAGAAGATTTTACTTACCTTAGGAGGGCGTTCTAGTACTGAAGGGGTTAATTTGGCTGTATCTAATCCCTCCAGTTTGAACGGTTCCTCCTGGACTGAAAAGATTCTTTGGAAATAGAAAGAATAAAGGAGACAAAAAAAAAACTTAATTGAGGAGGGGAAATATGAGTTATCCAATGGTTTTGTTTATTCTAGCCTGCTAACACCCAGGAAGAGTAGGCAGACATGAGAGAGAGAGAGAGAGAGAGAGAGAGAGAGAGAGAGAGAGAGAGAGCACAGGGCGGTATGAGACAGTATTAACACCGCAAGGAGACACAGATGGCCTGGCTGATGACCTAAGATAGTCTATGTCGCTTCAGCAATGACTTTTTTATTCAATAATGTCATGATGGGGTGGAATGGGAGAGAGACATGAGAGAGGGAGGGAGAAAAGGAGAGAGATAGGTATGGAGAGAAGGGAAGGAATGGGAGGGGGGAGGGAAGAAGGCAGGTAGGAAGGGAAGGGGGGAGGAAAGGAAAGAAAGGAGGGGAGAGAGGTTAGGTAGAGGAGGGAAGGGAAGGAAAGGACTGAGTGAAGGAGAGAAGATAGGGGAGTATTTTTTAATAATGATAGCCCTCAGAGATGATGCTAAATTTCATTCATTATCTCTACGTACGTATGTATGTAGCATGTATGTATGTATGTTCTACCTGTTTATCTATGTCACGACCTATCTATTCATCTATATCTATGTGTACGAAAGTGCTTGACATTCTTAAATTAACCATGTCTCTTTTGCAGTAACATCTAATTAATGCATCTTCTGCCTTCAAAAACTGCTCAGATATACCATTACCATAAGTTATTGTTATCATTATTGTTATCTTCGATGTTATTAGTATTAGTATTCGTACAGGTGTTGTACTTGTTACTGCTCTTATTACTAACACTACTACTACTACAACTAATACTACTATACTACTACAATTTTTATATTCTGGTGTAAAGTACTGAAATTTTACACACATATTTTCTTTCGGCATTAAAATTCATCCAGCTTACCACATCTCATACCCATAATAACTCCCTGACTTATCCACAGCTGGATAAAATAGGAGAATGAAAATTCGAAGCTCCGAAACAGCTGCTTCCATCGCGAGGTAAAAAGGTAATCGTGAAACACCATATACCCAGGGGAATCAGTAGCTAATATCTCATAGCCGCCGCACAGCATCATTGTGCCAATAACTCCAGGGTAAACTTCGCAGTTCACACTCAACATTTCTTCTGTCGAGCTCTCCCTAAAAGTCGAAGCGAATTTCTCGAGCTGAAATTCCGAGACCCTGAGACTTGACTTACTCGATGAAGAGATGTCAATTGTTTGATGAGTTTTCTTCTTTTTCTCTCTCTTTTTTTTTTTTTTTTTTTTACTTCCGCAAACGAGATTAAACGGAGGTTATGTATTTGCCCGTGTATGTTTGTGTGTTTATGAACAATGTGTCTCAAAAACTAGCTTTAGGATTTAGGTGAAATCTGGCGGGTAGGTGAGCAGTGGATCTAAGAAGAGTTGATTAGATTTGGAGGTGGATCCGGATCCAGGTGCGGGAATAAATCTTTATTATATAGGGCGTTGACGGAGGTGTGGACTCTGAGACTGTGTTGCAGGACAAGCTGAGACCGCAAAATTAACTGACAGTGTGAGACCGTAAAATTATTCTTTTACTGGAAAAGAGGAATTACAGCAGTAATAAAAATTCTAACTTCGGTGGCGGAGGTATGCGTTTTCTGAGTGCTTTCAAATGGAGTTAGTACTTTTGGTAGACCCCCCATTCATGTACAAGCATTTCTGATTTTGGCGCCACGGGACCGGTCAGTCTACCATTCAGCTGCAGGGGAAGATTATGACTAAGCATAAATCTGCCTGCCTTAATGACCCTTGTGTGCTAAAAATATGATAATAATAATACCTGTACAAGCCTTCATACTTATTCTCGGACCATCAGACTGTTAGCCACAATCGGTTTTGACACAATCACATTAGCTATACATCTCATAAGTTCTTACTTTCGAGGGTAAGCATCTGTTGGGCACGGGTGGTTTTGGTATTTGCATTATAATTAGGGACCTGCATGTAACAGATTCTTGCTGGCTGTGTTCTAAGGGAAAATTTTAGACTTCAAAAACACAGACTGCTTTAAAGACGTTCGTGCTGTTGACAGAGCTAGAGAGTCACTGGGGTGGATGGAAGGAGGAGGAAGGAGGGAGAAGGCTGGAGAGACGAGACAGAGAAGAGAAAGGAGGAGGGAAATGGAGAAAGATGGGAACGTGAAAGCGAAAGGAGACTGTGTCGTTGTAATTTGTGGCTGTGTTTCTTGTGTTGGAAAGAGCTGGGGAGTCATTGGGGGGGGGGGGGGAAGGAGGGGGGAGAAAGAAGGGGGGGGGGAGGAAGGAGGAGGGAGAAAGAAAGAGGGAGGAAGAAAGGAGCAGGCCGGAGAGAAGCAGAAAAAAAAATAAGGAAAGGACTGAAGGAATTGAGGAAATGATTAGTGGCAAGTGGTGGCGACCATCATCCACTCACTTGATGTAATGCAGCGTACTACTTCCATCACCTATATTATTCTTTTCTGTGTCTGCCCTCCTCACGTCGTGTGTCACTCATCTTTCCTGTCACTTTTCATTCCTCTTCTCTCCATTTCAGGTGACTTTACAATGTGTGACAAGCCTAATGGTTTCCTGCAAGCCAGAAAACCATTTACAACTGGGTGGTAACCATATAACCAACCCATACGTGTTCCCTGAGTGTCAACAAGTGGGTTGTAGAGGGTTAGTGTCCCTCACCGTAAAATAACTAACTCAGTGTCAAACGGCCACCACTAACGGAATCTGACGTCTGGCAATAGATAGATAGATAGATAGATAGATAGACTGCAGGATTATGAGAAAGAAGGTTGTGTCACTGTACTTTGTGCCAGTTATGTTTGCTAGGAAGAGACTGGGAGTCATGTGGGAAGGAAAGGAGGAGGAGGAAGGAGGGAGGATGCTGGAGAGAAGTGGGAGAGAAGAGAAAGAAGAGGGAGGGGATTGATTTGATTTGATTAATTTATTACGCCCGAAGGCGACAAACCTATTACAGTGCCATGTGGGCATATGTGAGGTGAGTTTTTTTTTTTATGTGTCCGACTCTGGGCATAGGCTTCACAGCCTGCTATCAAGGCCCAGTCGTCCTCCTACAATCTACATGTCACCACTTCGGCGCTTAACACCCACCGTCCATATTGAATACATGCTAGGGCTGTCTCATACAGGACTGGTGTATTGGTATTAGCGGGGTCATTTTTACGACATGTCGGCGGGTCTTCTGGTAGATCAGTAAAGCCTAATTTTAATGAAATTCAAATCCTTAAACTCTTCCCTGCACCAGCGAGGATTCGAACCTGGGTCCCACGGGACCGCAAGCCAACTCTCTACCGATCGAGCTACCGCCTCCCCTACAAGGGAATTCGTGCCACGCAGGACACGCTGTCTAGCTAAAACAAATTAACACCCACCAAAGTGTGGATGACGCATGAGAATAACATCTAGATTATCATCATCCAATAAATGTTTACAAGTGTCCACTAATGTGAGTCCGTGTGGTATTAAATCAGAGACAAGTGGACATTGCAGGCAATAGTGGTGAAGGGTGTTGGCATTGGGTGCGTCACACAGCTTACAGGAGGAGAAACGAGGTGCGTTGTCCACCCCAGCCACTTGCCACACAGGTCGGTATCCCAGTCTGAGGCGGGCACACACCACGTTATGTCGACGAACCATAAGACCACTACGACGATATCTATGTATCTATGGGGCCGATGTAGAAAGTGGTCATAATGTTGGATAGACACACTGTGAGTCCTCTCAGCATCTCTACTGTGGAGAATAGGGGAGCGGCCTGCTCTACGTATTATCTGCTTGTAGCTAATGGGGAAGAGATTAGTAGCATCCACAGCAGGCAGATCCAGTCCGCAGGCAGTCCTTGCAATGAGGTCAGCGGTGTTGTTAGCTGCAAGACCAATATGAGAAGGAATCCACAGAAAGTGCACCACCAGCGAACGATCGCGGGCAGTGGCCAATTGACGGAGTATCTGCATAACTATGTGTTGATATGCAGGCCTGGGAGAGGAGAGGGCAAGGAGGGCCGACTGTGAGTCACAGATGATCAAGCCGCTGTTGTTCGTCCGTACTAATAAAGTAACTGCATCGCGGAGTCCATGTAGTTCGCAATATGTAGAGCTCGATGAGGTTGGCAGTCGACGGCCCAACCAGCCCCCTTGAGGTGGATCCAGACTTGGGGAAAACACTGCACAACCAGCACTTCCATCCTCCTGCAGGGAGCCATCAGTGTAGATATGGTGGGCCGAAGGGAGGGAAGATGACAGCCTGGCGATAGTCTCCTAAGCTAGCTGTTTCTGAAGCTGAGGCAGGTCAGTCTTGGAGGCCGGAGTGTATGAGACAACAGGAACAGGGGTCTGCCAAGGTGGAATGCCACAGTCCACCTCCTCAGTAAGCACTGGTATGTTGATGTTTAGCTGTCGGACATATGAACAAACAGTATTAACTAGAGTGCAGCCACCACTGCAAAGCAAAGGTC
>JAGKTI010041385.1:0-10256 GCA_018397915.1 Birgus latro
GGAAATTACAGAGGTATAAAGCTCTTAGATCAGATAATGAAAGTAATGGAGAGAGTTCTAGAAGGTATGATTAGAGAAAGAGTGAATATCAATGAGATGCAGTTTGGGTTTATGCCAGGCAGGGGGACCACTGATGCCATATTCATTGTTCGACAGCTTCAGGAAAAATATATTGGCAAGAAAAGGGAATTGTATTTTGTTTTTGTTGATTTGGAAAAGGCCTTTGACAGAGTCCCTAGAGAGGTGGTGAAGTGGGCAATGAGAAAGCTAGGGTTGGAAGAGTGGCTGGTTAGGGTGGTTATGGCCATGTACGTGGGTGCTCACACTCAGGTAAGGGTGAATGGAGCTTTGAGTGATGAGTTTCCCGTGAATGTTGGTGTGCATCAGGGGTCAGTTTTGAGTCCCTTGTTGTTTATCATGGTGCTTGAAGCCCTCTCACGTGACTTCAGAGAGGGACTCCCATGGGAGATGTTGTATGCTGATGATTTGGTGTTGATTGCTGAGAATGAAGGGGAGGCTGAGGAAAGATTTAAGAAGTGGAGAGATGGTATGGGGCACAAGGGCTTAAGGGTAAATGCAGATAAAACAAAAGTGATGATATCTAGGGTTGGTGGCGGTACAATCAGAGGAGAGGGAGAGTGGCCATGTGCAGTTTGCCACATGGGTGTGAGAAGTAATTCCATCTTGTGCAGTGTTTGTGATAGATGGGTGCACAAGAGATGTAGTGGTATTAGAGGTAGACTGCGAGATAATGCTGATTTCATGTGTGCGGTGTGTCGGGGAGAGCAGGCAGAGATTGTTAGGCGTGAGAGGGTTGAACTTGCAGGTGAGTCTCTTGAGTGTGTGGAGGAGTTTTGTTATTTGGGAGACATGTTATGTGCCGGAGGTGGGGCTGGAGTTAGCTCGGTTGCTAGAGTGAGAAGTGGTTGGAAGAAGTTCAGGGAGCTGTTGCCTCTCCTGACATTGAGAGGACTCTCCTTACGTGCTAAGGGGTCTTTGTATGCAGCATGTGTTAGGAGTGTGATGCTGTATGGTAGTGAGACCTGGGCAGTAAAGGAAGAAGATATTCGCAGGTTTAAACGTACAGAAATGACAATGATTAGGTGGATGTGCAGTGCGTCCCTGCGTGCAAGGCCTGGGGGGGCTGGGTTTACGATAGAAGAGTTGAGAGGTAGGATGGGACTGGAGTGTATTGGTGTTGTGATGAGGAGAGGTAGGCTGAGGTGGTTTGGACATGTGGAGAGGATGGGGGATGATAATTGGGTACNCCTGCAAGTTCAACCCTCTCACGCCTAACAATCTCTGCCTGCTCTCCCCGACACACCGCACACATGAAATCAGCATTATCTCGCAGTCTACCTCTAATACCACTACATCTCTTGTGCACCCATCTATCACAAACACTGCACAAGATGGAATTACTTCTCACACCCATGTGGCAAACTGCACATGGGTGTGAGAAGTAATTCCATCTTGTGCAGTGTTTGTGATAGATGGGTGCACAAGAGATGTAGTGGTATTAGAGGTAGACTGCGAGATAATTCTGATTTCATGTGTGCGGTGTGTCGGGGAGAGCAGGTGGAGATTGTTAGGCGTGAGAGGGTTGAACTTGCAGGTGAGTCTCTTGAGTGTGTGGAGGAGTTTTGTTATCTGGGAGACATGTTATGTACCGGAGGTGGGGCTGGAGTTAGCTCGGTTGCTAGAGTGAGAAGTGGTTGGAAGAAGTTCAGGGAGCTGTTGCCTCTCCTGACATTGAGAGGACTCTCCTTACGTGCTAAGGGATCTTTGTATGCAGCATGTGTTAGGAGTGTGATGCTGTATGGTAGTGAGACCAGGGCAGTAAAGGAAGAGGATATTCGCAGGTTTAAACGTACAGAAATGACAATGATTAGGTGGATGTGCAGTGCGTTCCTGCGTGCAAGGCCTGGGGGGGCTGGGTTTACGATAGAAGAGTTGAGACGTAGGATGGGACTGGAGTGTATTGGTGTTGTGATGAGGAGAGGTAGGCTGAGGTGGTTTGGACATGTGGAGAGGATGGGGGATGATAATTGGGTGCAGAGGGTGAGAAGTGTTAATATTGGGGGAGGGGTTGGGAGGGGTAGACCGAGAAAGACATGGGACGAGGCCATTAAATGTGACTTAAGGGTTAAGGGACTGAATAGGGAGGCTGCCAGAGATCGAGCAGCGTGGAGAGCTGCCATTAGGTGACCAAGGCCGACACATGCAAGCATGTTGGAGCCTTCAAAAACGAAACGTAGGGTGGATGGACAAGGATTGTGGAAAGTATTAAGAATATATGGAGTGGAGGGGAAGTTGCTGAAGGCAGTGAAGAGTATGTATGAGGGTGCTAAGGCTGCAATGCGTGTGGATGGCAAACTGAGTGAATTTTTCCATTTGAAGGTTGGATTGAAACAAGGATGTGTCATGTCTCCATGGTTGTTCAATCTGTATATGGATGGGGTTATAAAAGAGATACAAGGTCGGGCAGTGGATGTTGGAGTGGCCCTAGCGAGAAAGGGCAGTGTTTGGAATCTCTCTGTACTGTTGTTTGCAGATGATATTGTGTTGTTGAGTGAAGATGAAGGGGAGCTGCAAGGCTTGGTAGATGAGTTTGGGAGAGTGTGTAAGAAACGGAATCTAAAGATGAATGTAGGGAAGAGTAAAGTGATGGTCTTTGAGAGAAGTGAAGCCAGTGAATGTACAGTGAGATTGGATGGGAATGATATGAAGAAAGTGAGTGCATTTAAGTACTTGGGTAGTGTGATGAGTAAGAATGGAAGTCTGAAGGGTGAAGTGCTTGAAAGGGTGCAGCAGGGAAGGAAGGTTAATGGTTCCTTTAAAGCAGTGATAAGACACAGGGAAGTGAGCATGGAAGTGAAAAAGTTGTTACATGACAGTATTGTGATACCAACTCTAACATATGGAAATGAAGCTTGGACCCTGTTGGCAGGACAGAAGTCAAGAGTGAGAGCAGTGGAAATGAATTATTTGAGAGGAGCCTGTGGAGTCACATGGAGAGACAGACTAACAAATGAGGAAGTGAAGGAGCGTTGTGGTGTGGACGTGGACGTGATAGGAAGCGTTAGGAGAAACATGTTAAGGTGGTTTGGGCATGTGGAGAGGATGGAAAGTGAGAGACTGATGAGGAGAGTGTATGTGAGTGAGGTGGAGGGGGGGAGAGGAAGGGGGATGCCGAGGATGAGATGGAGGGATGGAGTGGAGAGGTACGTGAGAGAGGGGGGTGTGAGTTGGAAGCGGGATAGTGAAATGGCGGGGGACAGAGCTACATGGAGGCGATTTGTTTGTGGCCATCCCATGCAGGATTGAGGCATCTGACAATAGATAGATAGATAGATAGGTCTTAAGTGATATATCACTCTGATCGTCTTGTTGAGAACTTTTTGAAATGCATGTTTGTTTGTTTTGTATGCCTTACCCCAAAGGGCCCCCCCCTCTCAAAAATTTTCATGACAAAGTATAACTTAATTTTTAGTAAGTAGTACTATTAGGATAGTAACTTGTGAAATTTTCATTATCCTATGATCAATAGTGAATTTTTTATTAATTTTTAAGTTTTGCTTTTTTGTGTTTTTTCTTTTCTGTGACCTGTAAAAAGGTACATAGGAAAGATAATGATTTGAAACATTTTGTATAATTAATAGTAATGGTGCATGATTGGCTGAGGAGGAGGTAAATACAGAATGCTTATTTCTTATTGGCTCTTGGCACACTGACAGTTATGCCCCTGTAACACACCAGATCAGAGTTGGTCCTACTTTTCTGACAGGTCAAATCATGCAATTGCCGGCCCACCTACCGACCCTCATATGGTCACTTTTTGCTTGAAATTGGTAACACATTCATCTAAGGAGTCGCAGGCAGTTTTTCCCAGTCATATCTAGAAAATAGTGGTTTGAGGGTTACGCCCCTGTAGTACCAGAGGCCTCATATGTATAAAATAATAAGCAGACAGCCAACGTTATATCACTATTACTATCACTGTAAGGAAGGCTAGGCGATGGAGCACGCCGTCTTGTTTTCGTTTTCGTTTTTGAAGGCTCCAACATGCTTGCATGCATCGGCCTTGGTCACCTAATGGCAGCTATCCATGCTGCTTGATCTGTGGCAGCCTCCCTGTTCAGTCCCTTAACCCTAAAGTCACACTTAATGACCTCGTCCCATGTCTATCTCGGTCTATCCCTTGCAACCCCACCCCGAATATTAACACTTCTGCACCCAATTATCATCCCCCATCCTCTCCACATGCTCAAACCATCACAGTCTACCTCTCCTCATCACAACACCAATGCACTCCAGTCCCATCGTACGTCTCAACTCTTCGATCGTAAGCCCATCTCCCCCAGGCCTTGCATGCAGGGACGCATGCACATCCACCTAATATATAGTATATATATCAATATTCACTCTTTCTCTAATCATACCTTCTAGAACTCTCTCCATTACCTTCATTATCTGATCTAAAAGCTTTATACCTCTATAATTTCCTCTTTCCAGGGTATCACCCTACCCTTTGTACACATTTACAGTTACACTCTTCAGCCAATCCTCTGGGACAAGACGCTCATATATAATCATATTTACCAGGTCAGTGACTAACCTCACCCCTATATCTCCTGAGGCCTTCAACATTTTGGCAGTCAACCCAGACACACCTGCTGCCTTCTCCACCCGCTTCCTGCCTATTGCCTCACTCACAGTAGCAGTCAGTCAAAGGCCAATGGCCAAACACTGGATCTTCTGTCTGGCTCCAAACCTTCCCTGTTCCAGTTAAACTCCTCATTGAACAGCTGGCTATAATGCTTTCTTCATGCATCTTTAATCTCCCCACTGTTCACCACTACCCTTCCTTCATCATTCTTCTTACACTGCTCACCTATAATATCCCGATTTTTTTATTTGCCACCCTAAATATCATATTTTTCCTTCCCACATAATTTAGGTTATCAAGTAAAAGTCTCTGTGACTCAGACTTCACTCTGTATACCTCTCTTCTAGCCCTACGCTTGGCAACCAAGTATTCCTCCTTTTTACCACCCTTCTTCCATTCTCGGAAAAGTCTTTTCTCCTTAACTGCGGCTTCTACACCCTCATCCCACCACCAAGTTACTTTATGTCTTGGTGGGCCTCTTGTCGAACCGCATAATGCATCGGTAACTCTCAAGAGGTTGTTCTTAAGGGCTCTGTATTGTTCATTAATGCCTCTGTCTATGACTCCCTGTTCAGCCATCACTCTCCCCATCTCCCTATGGAAGGCATCCCTTACTTCTTGGTTTTCCAGCTTCCATATTTTCCTCCTAGGTACATCTGTCCTCTTTTTCATCACTAATTCTTTAAGCACCTTGTCACAAATCAATAGTTTGTGCTGCATACACTCCTCACTTCCTATAACTTTAACATCCCTCACTAACGTCCTGTCAATCCTCCTGACCAGAAAATAATCTATCTGACTGCTATTTCCCCCTGACTCGTACATAATCAACCTACTCTCTCTTTCCTAAAATGTGTGTTGCACACAATCATGTTCATTGCCTCCCCAAACTCAAATATTCTTTCCCCTTCAGCATTTCTTGCCCCATGTGCACATCCCCCATGTACTCCTTCATAACCTTGGGCTGCTTCACCTACATGACCATTTAAGTCCCCTCCCAAAACCACTATCTCATCATCCCCCATACCACCTACTGCATGTACTAAGTCATCCCGAAATCTATCCTTCTCTACCTCATCCAACCCTGCCTGTGGAGCATATGCCGATATAATTGCAATCATCATTTCACCGAACAAAATTTTCACTACCAATATCCTATTGCTTACTCTCACATATTCCACCCATTTCTCTGCATCCAGCACACCCACACCCCCATATCTGTCAGTCCCCCCCCCCAGCCAATACAACTTATAGTAGCAGTCCTTCCCAACAATCTTTCTGGCTGATCCACCCCTGTACCAGACTTCCTGCAAACTTGCCACATCCACCCACCTCCTACTGAATGCCTCAATGACCTCCCCTGCTCTCCCCCTCAAACTCTTACATTCCATGAACCCACTCTCATCCCCCTGGGCAATTTAATGTCCTCAGGCTTGCTTTGATGCTTATTCTTGTATTTAGTCATAGTTGGTAATAATAAAGGCAATAATAAAGGGGGGTTAAACGTACCACAGGCTCTACCCACTGCACAGTCCCAAGTCCAGGCAATGGATCTGGGACCCCTTGCCCACCATCTTACCAGTGGCTGTGGTAGTGGCCTCGAGGCACCCTGTCAGGACAGCTGCAGGGACACCCTCCAAGCACACCTTGGCACTGCAACTTCCCTGCCATTATACAGTACACCCACTGATAGGGCAGCCTCCTGGGGCACTACTCCCAGGTTTGGGCCCTTTTCTACTGGGCGGAAGCAGCAGCCTGGGAACCTCAATGCCCTTTACACTCTAGCACAGGTTTGAGCCCCATCTCACCCCAGACCCATGATCTATGCCAGTGGAACTCCCATCACGCCTCCCCCCACGCCTCCCCTCAAAAGTCCTCCACTAGGTAGCAGGGACAAAGTTTTCTGGCCGCATGCTTTTGCTGGCGTTGACCCTTGTAACGTAGTTGGATACGTTGTGTGGTATGTAAAGCTCATGTGGTGCAGTGCATAAGATAGTTAGAGGAAATGTTTGGAAGAGTATGCTGGTCTACTCACCATGTTACTGCCACACTGAGAAGGTCAGCAAAGGGGGAAGTGAAACAGGAGCTTCAGCTCTCCCTATCACCAGCATTCTCATTCCCCTCGGGAGTACCACCCTGTTCGGCCCGTTCTACCTGGACATGCCATTGGCTCTATTATGTCCATTTATCAGGACATAATAGAGCCAGTGGCATGTCCAGGTAGTTTGAACATCCGGATAATGAACACTATTCCCCTCCCATACCCAGATCCTACCCATACCAACCTCCAACCTATACCTAATTTATTTATACAGTACCTATACTTAGTTTGGTAGTGCTTTCCGGTCATTCAGGCATATTTAGACATCAAAAAACACATAGGAATATCAAAAGTAATGGTAAGCATGAAGAAAACCATGCAGAAAACCACTAAAAACCAAAAAAACACCCTACCTGCACACTACTGCATGTACTGTACCCCTCCTTATTTTGGCAGTTTTTCTGGGTATTCTACCATATTTTGACATCAAAACATACATAGGATTATCCAAAATAATTTTGAACACCAAGAAACCCATGCAAAAAAAAAACTGAAAACCTCAAAACACCCTACCTAAACACTGCTGTATGTACAATACCCCTCCTATTTTTGGAACTATTTTTAGGTCATTGTGACGTCATATCATACATAAGATTATCCTAAATATATCTTAACACCAAGGAAACTATGAAAGAAACATAAAGTTACCTGCCGAAAAACATTCGGTTGCAGTACTTACCACCCAATGCACTGCCGACAGGCTTCTTAACCTGCACACCTCCAGTAGATGTAGAGTTGTCCCATGTGGTCTAGTGGCTAACCTTCGCACTTGGCAAAGGTTGAGGAACTTCTCCTCCTCCTCCTCCTGAACCTGCTGGAGCTGGGCGATGAGCTGTGACATACAGTGCGGTGATGGTGATCTACCCACCTCAAGAGACTCCGAAGACAGCCGCAAACATACGTCCAACGGAGAGTTAACAGCTGTCGACGTGCTTGGTTGCAGGTCCGATGGTGATGGTGGGAATCGAGGTGGTAGTGAGAATGAGCTGGCACTCGTGGGGGTCTCAGGCTTGAAGACGGAGTCGATCCTGGTCTGACGATGGACTAAATATTCTGCTGGAGGATGACAGTGTCCCAGACTCCCTGCAGCGCCATCGCCAGGTGAAGCGGCACGGACTCCCTGTCACACAGTGGATGCTCGGCATACTCCAGCACCCCCTCCATGTAACCATGGAGGACACTGAGACGAGGGAGTGAAGGAGTTGCGGATGGCTGTGAGTCAGGGTCCTCATCCTCATCGGTCCTGCTGTCCTCTTCCATGCCCGCAGAGGCAGCAGTAGTGATCTCCTCATCAGACATGGTGCGGTAACCAGGATCGCCACCGTCGTCGTCCAGCCAATCCTTCCTGTCGTTAACATCCACCTGCTTTCTTGCTGTTCAAAGACGACTGTGCAAATCATCCACGTCAAACCTCTCAAAGTCGTGCTTGGCTTCAATTCCCTGCAAGAGACAAGATGAAACACTTTTGAGGGTTTTATCGGAGACTTCCTTCTACACATTCGCCCAGTTGAACACTGCAGACTTCAGGTCATAACACCGAAGATTCTGCAAGGTCTGCTCTCCATTTGTGTCCTCAACTGCATCCTTGTCCTCCAGCACCATCACCACCTCGTTCAGGAACCTCCATCGGTACAGTCTCTTGGCAGCCATGATAACATCCTGGTCCATTGGTTGAATCAGAGCAGTTGTTTTAGGTGGCAGAAACATGCACCTAATCTGCCCATCATAAGCAACCAAATCCTTCCTAGACAGATGCACGGGGGCATTGTCCAGGAGCAGGAGTGCCATCACAGAGTAGTAAGTGATACCAAGGACCTCTGTTTGATAACAGATAACCTCCTTGACGAAATGTCTGTGGAATCAATCTCTGAAGATCTTAGCGGTAAACCAGGCTTTCACAGAATGGTACCACACAGCAGGCAGGCTATCCATCAATCCACGGAGACAATGTGGTTGTTTTGCATGCCGAACAACAATGGGTTTAAGTCGGTGTGACCTGTTAGGATTGGTGCAGCACAAAACAGAGACACGTTGAGTGGACAACTTCTGACCAGACACAGTCTTCTCCCTTTCCTCAGCCAGGATGTTGGTGGTCAAGGAGCGGTAGAACAGACCAGTTTTGTCAGAGTTATAGACTTGACCGAGAGCAAGGCCCTTGTCTTTGATCAGGTGCTGCACTTTCTGGCAAGACGGGTCTACTTCCTCCGCTGGTGCATCCAAGGCCTTGCCGTGTGTCTTACAGCCAGTAAGTTGATGGCGAAGCTTGAAGCAGAAGAGCCATCCCTTAGACGCCTTGAAGTCGTGCACGTTGTGCAGGCATGCAAACTTTTCGGCGGCAGCCTTCACCTCGGTCCCACGCACTAGCACACTGGTACCACGTTGCTGGCGAAACCACATCAGTGTTGTCCGGTTGGTAATGGCATGCCGGGCCTGGGCCATTACCTTCCTGTCGCCCTGATGTGTCCTTTCGGCAAAGTCCTGTCTGTACTGCCTAAGCTCGTCGCATGACATCTTGATAGCAAGCACTGTTGAACAGGCTGGATCATATTCACAAAGAATGCGTCCTTTGGTCCAGCCCGCATCAACCTTGCCCAGTATCTCACATTTCTTGTCCATATTCAGAACCTTCTTCTTCCACTTCTCAGGTGGTGGTGGGGCCATCACCACACACACGATAATACAGCATAGGAGGGCCACAACCTGAAGAGGGTAGGGAACCACCACATTCACAGTCATCGTTTCAGGCAAGTCGCTCAGCGAAAGAAAGTCGGGAACTGAGGTGCAGGCTTGTGTTCGCCGGCAAGCAGTACCGCGCTGCCATATCGCACCCAACGGTTGCATCCAAGCACAGAGGAAGCAACACGTGGCAAACTTACATTTGCATATAAGGCTCACATCTGTTTGCCCAGGCAAGGGTTTGTACATAACAGCAACAGCGGATGACCAGTACATCGCCGCCTCAAGCAGCATATGACTAATGCAGCCTGCCAGGCAACTCTGACCATTTGGTAGGGAAGAGGACAGGTGCACGTGGTGGCATGTTTCACACTAATCCTGGAGGCCGGGGGACTTCTGCCAATCGGTGTAGAGGCGGACGGGTGCTTTTACCGTACCTTTACTTGTGGCTTGTGGTCCGTGTTACAGGCTTGGTGGCTACCCGCACCCCTCAGCCAGGAACAATGCTCGCCTCGTCCATTCAAAAATAACCATATGATTTTCTCGAAAATATGCTCAATGTGTTTCGCAGGCAAAATTATGTATGTTATCCTTAACTAACCTAACCAAACCTAACCTGTTTCATTACGGCTGCTTGGCTAAGGTGGCTGACTGTGGTACTGAAATGAATACCGATACTGAATGGAAGTGTACTGTACAGTACATACACACTCATACAGTACTGTGTATAGTACTGTTATATGCATTTGTTGCAGAGATTACTGTACTGATGTAATCATATCATTGGGAGGAATCTCTCTCTCTCTCTCT
>JAGKTI010041386.1:0-10256 GCA_018397915.1 Birgus latro
TTTAGCAACAGTTTCTGTCCCCTATTGATATTTGCAATTTATTGCCAGATTGCTGATGAAAATGTTTCCAAAATGTTATTGCTGTCACTTTTTGCTTGATGTTGTATAGGCCTACCCCTTTTAAGTTGTTTTTGCGTATCGTTTACAGTGCATTTCAGTACCTTGTTACTCATTATCAGTTTTAAATTTGCCTAAAATTGCCATTCCCCTGTCTCGATTACCCAGCTTTAGCAAAAGAGAGTGGTGAAAGAATATGATGCGAGTCACGAAGTGCTAAGGAGAGGTTGTAGAGCCGTAGTATTGTTATATTCTGTCACTGACCTATGTGGAAGATGCAAAAAGACGACACTTTCTACCAAATAAAGTTGGACGAACTATATTTTTTTGCTTCTTTTAATGTTACATGAAACTTTTATTCGAGTGAATTTTATGTGTATTGCTGGTGTGTTGTTTAACTTTCGAGTACGCCTGAAAAATTTTACTGGTATAATGTATTTTGTTGTAGTTGTTGCTTTTAAGTATGTTGCTGATAATACCGTATTTTGTTCACGCAACTACTTCCAAGTTTACTAAAATTACTGTGTACTGATTTAGGTGTTTTTGAAAATATTATTGGTATCTTGTATCCTGTCTGAGTTAGTTCTGAGTGTACTGAATTACAGTGTCATTTTCTTGTGTTAAGAAGACAGTCTTGTCGTGAGACTCTTCTTGTGAGACTTTAAATGGGCCTCCTCTATTCTGAAGGGAGAATATTACTGAGTGACTGCTCTATTTGAGACTTATGTTAAGGGTGGACTTGTGAAGCTTCTTGTAAGACTCTTCTCACAAAGCTGTTCTTGTTTTTCCCTGTGTTGAAGGAGACGTTTCTTGTGAGACTTTTCTAGTGAGACTTTTCTAGTGAGACTTTTCTTGTGAGACTTCTTTTAAAACTGCTTGACAGATTCTTCCTGTGAGACTTTTGATGAAACTTCTCTTATGAAACTCTTCTTGTAAGTTGAAGAAGACTTCTCGTGAGACTTACGAGACTTCTTGTGAGACTCTTCGTGTGAGAGTACCACTTAGGAGATTCTTCTTCTGTTTCTGTGAGACTTGTTGGGAGTCTTCTTATGATACTGTTCTTCTAAAACTATTTGAGATTATCTTGTGAAACTGTTTTTGTACACAGATGCTTGTTATTATTTTTGTGAGACTTCTCTGAAGACTCATTTAGTCCTAACCCTTTGGCTGCTAGGACTTCTCTCAGTTGAATGCAGTCTCCTGGTGTTAGTCCTGTGAAAACACCCACGAGCAGCAACTGCAGCGAGAGGGTTAAGGCGAGGCTCCTCTAGACTCTACTCTCCCCGACGCACTACTTCCTAACTTCCAAACCCCTAGCATGTCGACGCTGGCCCAGGAATCGATCTCTTGAACAATCAACACAAAGTAATATCCAGACCACCTCCCTCTCTCCCTCCCGCCCTTAGATGAAACTGGGCTTGCACGATGTGTAGGTTAGCATGGGACTGATTAGGCTAGGTTAGGTTGGGTTTTAGAATGTATAGTAATTGTGAGTACTTAATAAACTGGACAATAGCAATGTTCAGTTTAGCTTCATAGGTTTTGTTAGGCCATGTTAAGTTTGGTTATTTTAATCAGGTTAGATTAGATTAAGTTAGGCTTCAGAATGTTTAGTATTTCTACGTACTTTATACGCTGAACGTGAGCAAAATTTCTTCACATGTTTTTGTGTGCTGGCTCTTATGATTCATTTGCAGCTGAATACAATAATCTGACGTAACCTATTATAGAATACTAAAGCTGCCCCGACCATAACGCGATGATGGTTAATGGTAACCCTTTCAAGCTTCTGAAAATTACTTTCAGTTTTGATTACCTTCTGGCGTTAAGTGGAATAGAATACAATTGTATATACTGTATAATATATATTTCTTGCTACCTCCAGAGGATCTAAGTCAGCTTGCGGAGACAACCTTAGTATTGTAGAGATAAAGACAGTGTGTAAGCCATCCCGTGCAGAATCTCTCCGAAGGTAAATAAATTCGTTTGAAAAAAGGAACAAAGAATATGAAAGACGTAACGATAGTAAATTTGTTAACATTTCACTACGGTGACGTAATCATCAGTGTCATTGTTGCTGCTTTCTGATTAAGCTCAGCAGAAACTTGGAACTAGGGAGGTTAGACCTAACTTTTGCTGATCCCTTCACGGCAAAAGCTCTTCCCTAAGATAAATCATGTTGTGTGGTTGTACCTTTTAAAATGAAGTATTCGTCAAAAGAGTGAAAAGTCTGAAACATACAAATGCAAGTATTAAAAAAATACTGCTTCCCAGCCCTTTCAATTGCTGTAATGTATTATATTGTACTGTGGTGTATTGTGTTCTATTGTTGTGTTGTATTGTAAAGGATTGTTTTACATTGTACTTTATTGTACTATATTGTACTGTGTTACATTGTTTTGATGTATTGTATTTTACTGTAATGTGTTGTGTTGTGTTAAAGTGATCTTTTGCTTTGTGTTGTACTAAATTGTAATGTAGTGTTTTGTGTTATATTTTATGATGTTCTTCTGTTCTCAGTTGTACTGCACTGTATTGGACTGTACTGTACTGTGTTCTATAATACTGTATTATACTGAACTGTGCCATTTGTATTGTTTGTGGTCCGTTCTTTGCATTTTGCTTGTTATGTTCTGCTATACTGTACTGTACTGTACTGTATTTTGTTTCACAGTATCTCATTATACTGTGTTCTGTTATGCTTTGCTGTATTGTGTTGTGCTGAGTTGTGTTCTGTTGTGCTGTGTTGTGCTGAATTGTGTTGTACTGAGTTGTGTTCTGTTGTGTTGTGTTGTTCTGTATTGTGTTGTACTGAATTGTGTTGTGTTGTGTTGTGCTGTACTGTGTTGTGCAGAGTTGTTCTGTTGTGTTGTGTTGTGCTGTATTGTGTTGTACTGAAATGTGTTTGTCTGTATTGAACTGTATTGTTTAACAGTGTGTGGTCTAAGAACGCGTGACATCTGCAGTTTACAAACCATCGATTAGGTTATGAAAACTTTAGTAGTCGACTGTTGTTCTCGATAATTGGTTGTTTGATGCCTCCACCTCGATGATTTGTGTTGTTGCATCCGGCTGACACCAGACAATTTAATTCAGCCTGTGAGAGACTTTTGGATCTAGAGGAATTAAATAAAGCCTTCATTAACCCCTTCATTATTAGAGGTTTCCCATTTGGCTAAGTAAATCGTCTGTAGGTAATAAGGCTGCTGCTGGAGAGGGACGCCCGCACGTGGGGTCAAGGACGTAACTAGGCGGTGCAGCTGCTCTGTTATGCAAGTCCCCACGCCCCTTTCCGATCCCCCGAGAGGAAGATGCTGGGCAGTGGGAAAAGGAAATCTTCAGCCTGCAGTTCACAAGGTTCATGTGCAGATTAACCGGGGATATAAAAATAAGATTTAAAAAACGTCGTCTGCTTGAAGGGGTTAAGCACTTTACTCCGAAGACGTATCTTCGTATTAATTTTGTTGTCTCCAAACGGTTCTATTCTGTTTATGGGAAAGTTATCGAACTGGTGGAGTGAGGTGCAGCCTTCATTAACCTCAGCACCGTTACAGGCCTTCCCTTGAGCTGAATCTAATCATATGGTGGTTGCTGAAGTAAAAGAAAAGAAGTCTAATAAAAAAAAAAAAGGAGTCTCTGCTGTTCTCGGTAATCTGTTAAGCTCTTCAGCACGAATGCATCGTGTTAAATATTTCGCTTCAGATGGTTATATGCAGCTTACACGAGACTTTCTTAGTTAGATGTAGCCTTTCCAAAACCCCATCAGACAGAGGATGCATTTTTAGTTTATTCTTTCTATCTGAAGACAATTATCTTCAGCCAAGGCGAGATTTTTTTTTTTTTTCCAATTGGGGGAGCTGATATGGCCGTCATAAATCCCTTCATCAGGAAGACATTTATTTTTTTTTTAATTCTTATTACCTCCAGACGATTAAATTTAGCTTAAACGAGACAGTTTGAAACTGAAGAGCCAGATGTTGCTTTCATTAACTCCTTCACTATTAGAGGTTTCACCACAGCTGAATAAAATCGTCTGTAGGTAACTATATAAAAATAAAAAGGACGTCTTCCGGCTGAAGGGGAAAACGATTTCTTCTAACTGTAGGTTCCCAACTTTTGGTAACTGTATCACTAGTGGTATTTTTGTTGTTGTTTTCTACTAACAGTGCAGATCAACTGAAACAATTCTACATTTCTTAATGACAGGAAAAAAATACTAATGTTTGCACCCGGGTAAGTGATGACCCGGAATGTGTAATGTTTCGCTCGCGCGCGCGCGTGTACCCAAATAACAATTAGTTTTGATTCGATTTGGGTCAAACTTGGTGGAAATGTTGAGGATAAGACAAGAAGGAAGGAATTTTATTCTCAGAACAATTAATGCATGGGGGAACATAACAGGGCAAGGACAAAGTTCAACCCGTGTGTATCTGCATTCGAACAAAATAATCAAACAATTTTGTTGGAATTTTAGCCAAAGTTGATGGCAGCATTGTGAGTCAGCCAAGTACTGACCCACTGTTTTTTAGAGCAGTAGGTCAAAGGTCGAGGTCGCATGGCAAGGTAAACTTAAAAAGGCTTTATCTGATTCAGAGCAGACTTTGTGGAAGGGTTCAGGGTAAAGCAAGGGTGAAGGGATTTGTTTTTGAGAATATTCAGGCTCCTAATGCTCTCCAACACATTCATATCAACACCACAATATTACTTTCACAGGCTCTTCTCAGATTACTCATTTCCATTTCTCTCTCTCTTGACTTGTGACTTTCCAGCAGAGTCCAAGTTTCACTTCCATCCGTTGGTATTATGATCACAATACTGTCATGCATGGACTTCTTTACTCCCATGCTTACTTTCCTAGTTGTTATCACTGCCGTCAGAGAACCTGCAACCTTACTCTTCCCTGTACTCTTTCATGCACTTCAATTCGTCTTTGTTCATCACACTACTCAAGTATTTGAAGACACTCACCGTCTCCATTTCCTGGCCGTTCAGTTTCACGATACACCCCATGACTTCATTCCTTTCAGTGTATGTTAATGTATGTAAATTCTAATAACGTCCAAATGGTGAAAAAAAGTACCGTATTACCCATTTTGGCGTAGCGGGGCCTGAGTCTAGGCTACCGTAGTCCAGGAGCCTTATTCTCCACAGCTTTGGAAACGGAAACCGTAATAGCAATTTATTATGGGCCGACTCCAAACCTAGTCCTCTGTTTCGTACCAAGGTATCCCTAACACCGGCAGCTTTCCCTCCTTTGGTCATCCTGTTCGGCACTTCCTTGAAACACTTCCCTCTTCATCTTGTGTTAGTATACTGAACCAAAGTACTAAAACTCTTCCAGCAGTGCCTACGGTTATCTTGTTTTACTGGCTTTCATTTCACCTTACAAACTTCAGTCAGCAGCGATACGGAGAGGCCAGCCCTCCTGACGCACTTCACTCATTTGAGGGACGTGTCTTCTCATTTGCGATTTAGGTTTATCGTATTCTCAGTGCCATTAAAATGTTTCGTAGCACATTTTCCTTAGCGATTTAATATGCTTTATAAACTTATAAGATTTTTTATATGCTGTATATGTTGTTTTGATGACCGACATAGTTTGCACGAATGATATGCAAGAGGCTATCCAGGTGTAATGTGCAGCATCAGTCGCTAAGGAAAAGGTGCTGAGAAATCTTTAGTGCCATCTAGAATACGGGCCTTCAACCCTTCACTACGAGAGATTTTCCCATAAATCCGAAAGAAATCGTCTAGAACTGAACTGGCGGTGCAGAGGAAAGCCTTCACGTGGTAGCACTGATGTAACCACACGTCTCAACTGTTTGGTTTATCAGTTACTTTCGTTTCCCCCGATAGGAGGATGGTGGACTGTAAGAGGAAGGCACCCTAAGCTTGCAGTCCGTCGGGTTCACGTTTCAGATAAGCATGGGAACACCACCACCACCACCACAACAACAACAACAAGAGCAACAACAACAGAATAAAAAGATAGTCACCGTACTGAAAGGGTTAATGCCCCCCCCAAAAAAAAAACTCTTTTAAACGTCATCATAATTTTAACCACTTTAGCTTCAGGGCTTTTTTTTTTTTTTTTCTTTTAGAGTTCTTCCCACTACCAGATGATTTTATTAAAACGTGGTGGGCGGGATTTTTTGCCAGTGAAGGGCTTAGTATTCGTCGGATCTTATGGTTTACTTTCAGCTGAATAAAATCGTCTGGTGTTAACTGCAATATAATACCAGAGTTGTTCTGACCATGAGAGGGTTAAGAGAGATTGTTTTCAGCCTCTCCAGTCCGATGACATTTTTTTTTTTTTTAGTTTCTAGTTATTTCCAGACCATTTCATTCAGCTTCATTCAGCGAGGAGAGACATTCTGAAGTGGAGGGGTTAGAGATAGGCTCCATAACCCCTCGACCCGCTAGAAGAGACCTCCCCAGAGTTGAATCAAACCGTCTGGAGGCTGCAAGAATTAAACGAAAAATGCGTCATGGTACTGAAGCTGCTAAACGTTAACACTATGAAAAATATGTGTTTCATTTCAGTAAAGACGATTGGTGATTTTAATAGTTACCCCTTCAGTACGATGACGCCACTTTCATTCCATTCTTCATACCCTCAGACGGTTTTATTAGCCTAGGGAGAGACTGTTCAACCTCGAGGGATTAGATGTAGCCTTCATTAATCCCTTTAGTGGTAGAGAACTTACGTGACATGAAGAGAATCGTCTGGGTGTACGGAGAATGAGAAATACGTAATTGGATCGAAGGGGTTGAAATTATCGAAGTCGTCCTTGAAGTGGAGAGTCAGTGCCGAAAAAAATAAATAAATCTAGTAAATTCGTCTGAAAGTAGCAACAATAGCTTACAAAATGACGTCCTCTCAAGCAGTGACAGATCTTCACTGCTACAATTTAATGACATATTTTTGCATTCCATTACTGAGATCCCCAGACGATTACATTCACCTCGGGGTAAACTGTTCGAACTGGAGGGACTAGATACAGCCCCACCAACCCATACAGTGTGGGAAGGGCTGAATGGGATATGATTTTTTTTAGGGCATTTAAATCTTTCCATGTTATGATGGTAACTGACTATTGGTCTTTGCTGCCTTCAGACGATTTTATTCATCTTAGGAGAGGCTTTTAGAACAGGAGGTGTCAGATAATAGCCTTCATCATCCCACTAAGTACTAGGAGTCTGTCTGAAACTGAGTAAAATCGTCCGGTGATAGCGAGAGTGAAATCTGCAGGAGTCAGTTACCGGAAAGGATCAAACAGGCTGATGTAATGTGATTCACTGTCTTTGACCCATTCAGCATCTTGACGAATTTTTTATAATTTTTTCTGGCTATTTCAGACGACTGTATTCAACTTAGGAGAGAATTTTTAAGCAGGAGTGATTCGATACACCCTTTTCAAAGCCTTTCACATTACCCTTTTAACTTGGTCTAAGATTACAGTCACTCTATCTTCAATGATGAGATGTAACATTTAATTAATACTAGAATATAATGTTAGTCATGAAGAAGTGACGTGGAAAGGAGGTACAGGTAGTGTTTTTTTAATGCTGCTGAATGACACGAAATAAGCTGCACAAAGGGGGAGAAGTGGACCAAGTCAGAGTAAATACAGTCTAGTATAGATCTCTCCTGCGTTGAACAAAACAGCCCATCAGTAGCAGGAATAAAATAAATAACTGGAGACAGCAGACATGAGCTTATATTAACTACTTAGCTCCCATGACAAATATATTTTTCATTTAGTTCTTTTTTCTTCGACACGACTTTGATTAGGCTACGAGAAACTTTTCGAACTGGAGGGGTTAAATATCGCCTTCAGCAACTCTTTTAGAACTAAAGGTCCGTCCTAAGTCGAGTCAAATCATCTGGAGATAGCAAGAAAACAGTAAAAATTAGGGCCTGATGGAGAAGAGGTTAGTGCAACATGATTTTAAGGGTAATTCACTAACTGGGCCCAGTTACGTGCTTTTATATTCTTTCTTTTAATCTCCAGAAGATTTTATTCAGCTTAGGGGACTTTTCTAACTAAAAGGGCTAGATATAGACTTCATTAGCTCCTTCATTACGAGAGATAGTCACCCAGATTGAACAGAATCGTCTGAGGGTAAGGCGAAAAAAATAATCGTAATGAAAGGGGAAAATAATCGTAGTGAAGGGATGAACTTTGGAAATCTCCAAAATCTTTCTGGCCCACTCACTCGGTACCGTCATTTTAATCGTTTTATCGCTGGTGCCAAACTTCTTTGCAATTTGGTGGCAAGTTTGTTCTTTTAAGGGAATCGTATCCAGCTACTAAAATCCCAAAATAACACTTTTCCAGGAAGGCAGGACATACGTGTTATATATATATTCCATCACCCTGACTGTCTATGTGTCATTTTCCCCCAGACGATTTCATTCAGCCTGGGAGAGATTTTTCGAACTGTAGAGGTTAGACGTAGCCTTCTGTAATCCTTTCAGTACTGGAAATCTCCGTTAAGTTTAGCAAAATCTTCTGGTGGTAACAAGAATTAAATAAGAAAATAAGAGCCTAATTTCACGCCAACGTAACTCCGCCCACACTTTGACGTCATCAACATGGGCGCCTCATGTTTCCAGGGCCGTCCAATCAGAGTCCTTCCTTCTCTTCCAAGCCCCATGATTGGGTGGAATCGTGTTTCATTGAGAAGTGTGGCCGGCTCAGCGGCGTGGTGGAAGAGCAGAAGGAGTGAGGACGCGGGAACGGGAGGTTAGTAGCCGCTGGTTCGTCGGTATATTCTCAGCTTTGGTAGTTGTGTGACCTGCTCTCTAAGACACAACAGCAGCGGGTGAACTTGCACCAACAACACCCCCGCCCCACCTCCTCTCCTCACACACTCTTCACCCACGCCAGGTAAGTTAACACACACTGGGAGTTTTAGAAGTAACACCCCGGAACTTACAGAAGTTTTGTGAACATGGGAGACATACGAGTTTTTGAGACTGGGTAATTACCAGTTTTTAAAGCCCAGGCTTTTTAGAAGTTTCGGTGGCACACACTTTTGTAGAAGTTTTTAGAGCATTGTATAAAAATTTGCAAAGTTTTACAGCATGGTATATACATTTTAGATATTTAGAGCATCATGTTAAGTTTTAGAGGTTGTAGATCACGATACAGTTCAGACACTTGGAAGGTATTGGGAATAATATAGACCTTCAAAAGTTTTGGAGCTTGATATAGACTGTTAGAAGTTTTAGATCACGACAGGGGCATTATTGTGGAGTTTAGAAGTTTTAGAACATGACACAGCTCGGATACCGGGAGTGTAGTCTACAGGGTTTAGAGCATGATGATGGAGATCAGACGCTGGGAATTTAGAGGTTTTAGAGCATGATATAAATTACTGTATAGACTTTTTTTTTTTTCACTGATCATCTCCACGATTTGTACGAGTGCCTAGCTTTGGGGAACCTCTAAGGAACTTACACATTTTTTTTAAAGGAATTTTCACACTAGAGAAACTCATTTTTAGGAATTCAGACTTTTAGGAACTTGTGTTTTGGTATGAACAGCTGCGGTCCGGCTTGGACCCAGGTCGGGTCGAAACTGTGATGTCTTCTTGGTAATGACAGTTCCCATTATATGGGTACAGGCCTTCCATATGAACAGCTCACGGCATTATGAAATCAGGATTTTTTTTTTTTTTTACATTTGTCACGGTGATATGGCCACAACTATAGGATTTACGGTTTCTTTATTAAACCTTGAGTGCGCGATGGTGTAGGCAAGTCCCGAATCAGTGACGGTCAGTTTTAAAGCACCTGTTTGGAAGTGGCCAGAGATTTGACTCACTGTAGGCAATGCAGCCAGCAACGAGGCCTTGAAGGTAAATTTCGTTTTTTTTCCTATTACGTGGTTCAGTACTGATTTCGAAAACTGGGGGGTTTGCTTTCCCCTACGCGAGCTCAACGTCTGCCCCTTCAATCAGACGACGTATAATTATTATTATTATTATTAAAATCGGACTACTTCCCAACAATTTGACTGAGGAGGGACTTTCGAACTGGAGGGGTTAGATACAACCTTCACAGATCTCCTTTAGAACTAGAGGTCTTTCCTAAGCTGACCAAAATTGTCTGCAGATAGAGAGAATAAAATGAGAGAAGAACGTAGCAGATTCTGAGGCTTCGTAATACGGCCCTTTCTCACACACACACA
>JAGKTI010041387.1:0-10256 GCA_018397915.1 Birgus latro
GATACAATACCCCGCCTAGCGATAGGTTTTTACTTAACCAACTGCATCGTTAAACCGGGGTATGCCTGTATTTTAAGAAGCCAGTGAAAAATTCAAAAGTTCTTCTCTATATGTGTGCAAGAATGTGCACACATACACAGACTACACTAACCATTCTGCATGAAGTGATTCCGCCAACTTGGAATCTGTTCCAAAGAGTCCCGTTTGTGAAGTTAGCTTTAGGTTGTCTCGAGGGAAGAGCTGCAGCCACGGCAGACTTGGGTACTGCCACACTAAGCAGCACTGGTAGAACTGGGCATTGGCTGATGTATCCAGTGTCCGGACCTCTTTATCATCCGACACTGAACTCAGGCACCTGACAAAACCAGTGGTGCCTGATGCTTCTTCTGATGTCTGAAAGGAAGATATAGATACAACACAGCCTAAAAGCCTAAAGAACCGGTCTACAGAAGCTGTAGGAGGTTTGCTGATAATGTAATGTCACCTGGGGCATATATCAGTCATACGGACTTAAATATTTTTTTAATATGGTAGCCTAACCTCAAAGTGCAACACTTTGCATAGGGTAGTATGGGACTGGATTTTACTATTTTACTGTTTTAAAACTTATTCCATAAATGGGCTTTTGCTCTGTCATAAAATATAACACTGTACACTCACCACAATGGATCTGAATGATGTAAGCACCATACATTTTGAAATACTGTATATAACCAAAGATTCTGAAAATAGCTCTTCTCACTTGTATTTCTGTCAAAAATAGTTACTGCATTAAATACCACTACACCATACGCCAATGCAACGACTTTCGACTGCATCGCCCCAAAGTCGGTCAAACCAACCATTATGAAACAATAAACTGAATTCTGTTCATTTTCATAATGAATTTTTTTTTTTTTTTACCTATGGATGGTGAAAGACAGGAACCAGAAAACAAAGGAGACATCATGAAAGAGGGAGTACTATCAACAGCATGCCTAGTAAAATGGGCTAAATATTCATTCACATTCAACCCTTGGAAACCTGGCTCCACCTCAAAAGCTTAACCATGTGCATATACATGTAATCAGGTCTATTGGCTCATTGTATCTTATAGATAAAAATTGAGTTACAGCAGCATACCTTGAAGTTATGCTTCCATGGTAAAGGTTTGGGAGACTTGAAACGGAGTCTGGTCTTCAAACTCCAGTCCACAATCAATTTATCTATCCACACTTCTTTGCTGGATTCCTTTCCCTAAAAAATTTGGTGATTAACATGTGTCATCTTTTTTCTCAACTCCTACATGAATATATAACGTTTGGTAGTGCTATACAGTAATATTTATGATGTACGCTCATTCTGTTACAAAATACAACATACGAGGTGCCGTCCAAAAGTTCCCGAAATTTGACTAAAGGAGGAAAAAACTTATACGTCAAAAGTTCTAATCACCACCGTCCCCTTCAAAGTAGTGTCCTTGGGCGTGCAGACATTGATCCCAGTGCTTCTCCCATGACTGGAATGCGTTCTGGAAGTCCTTGAGCATCAGCTTGTTCAGGACCTTCCGCAATTCCACCTGGATCTCCTCAGTGGTGTCAAATCTTAAGTCCTTTCAGCTGGATTTTCATTTTCGGAAAGACAAAAAAATCACAGGGGGCCAAATCTAGTGAATACGGAGGGTGGGGGACAACCAGTAGGTTTTTTGATGTCCAAAACTGCTGAACAACAATGGCTGTGAGCATGGGTGCACTGTCATGGTGAAGCACCCATTTGTTTGTGTGCCACTTGTCTAGATGTTTCCACCTCACGTCCTCCCACAGCCATCTCAAAACGCCACAGTAGAACTTTGCATTGACGGTGTGTCCTTGAGGAATGAATGAACAATGCCCTCCGTGTCAAAGAAAGTGATGAGCACTGACTTCACATTGCTCTTGACCTGACATGCCTTCTTTGCTTGGGTTGAAGCTGGGCTCTTCCACTGCAATAATTGTTTGGTTTCTAGATCATGCCCATAAACCCAGCTTTCATAATCAGTAATGACACTTGAGAGGATGTTAGGGTCATTTCTGACCATTTCCTTGAGCTCCATGCAGACCTCCACATAATGCTGCATTTGCTTATCAGTCAGGTGCCTCGGGACAAACTTGGTGGCGATTTGTCTCATGTCAAGGTCACCAGACAAAATGCATTGGCAAGTGCCATATGACAGGCTAACAATGTCACAAACATTGTGGACTGTTCTCCTGAGATCTTTGAGGATGACTGCATGAACTTTGGCCACATTGACACAAGCTGAACTGGTGGAAGGGTGACCAGAAGATGAACTGTCATCTGTTGACGTTCATTCATTTTTAAAACACTTAAACCAGTTGTAGGTTAGTGCAACCCCCAAAGCATTGTCACCTAATGCTTGTTTGAACATTTTATGAGTTTCTGCTGCATTCTTCCTGAGTTTCACACAGAATTTGATGCACTCATGTTGCTCTTTCACATCCTCCATTTTTGAGATCACAAAATTCACAACCTAATCCAAACAAAATAAAAAAACACACACATATGCAGTGAACGCAACCATCCTGCACAATGCTACTTGACACACTAACAAACAAAGGGTGTGTGCACTGCCACCTAACATCCACACACCATATGACAAGCAGTTTCCACCCTGCTTCCAAATTTTGGGAACTTTTGGGTGGCACCTCATACATCCTGCTAATGGCCACAACAAGATGGACAGGTGTTGCCATATGGTATTGGTGATATGTTGTACTAGCTAATATAACTACACAATGCCTGAATTACACTTACTAAAAATGCATTAGCTTCTTGCAATAATTATCAACTGAGGCACATTAACTATCTAACAGTAAAGCTTCATTTAATAATACAATAATAATAAAAGCTTCAGTTTATGGTACCAATAATCAGTGGAATGTCAAAAATAAAAATACTGTACTCTACTGTACATGCACAAGAGAAAAGTTCTGGTGAAAAAAGGGGGAAAAATATGATAACCTCACCTCAGCATCCTTATGCTCTGGCTGCTTTGGAAAAATATTAGAGAAGTTATACGAAATGTTGGTATCTCTGACTGGTGCTGCTGAAGGGTTGAGGAGCTGGAAGAGCGTAGCATCACTCGACACCTCCAGATCACAATCGTCCTGAGGCTTCACACGCTTGTTGGGGGAACATCTGTTGGAAAATGCAGTGATAACAAAATGGTAACTGTCAATTTGGCTATAACCTTCCATGATGTACAAGGACCCTGGGCTATGCCACCATAATCCAAAACTGTAAGCTGTCACACAATATCACACCTCTGAGCTGTCTGCTTGCATCCCTCCACCTCTACGACGGGCACGTAGTACCCGTCTAGCAACAAGCTCTCATCCCTTTTCTGTCCAGCTCTCTAATGCAAGAGTTAACTGTTACTCCCAATCCTTCAATTATGCAACTGGTCAACTCTGGAACTGTCTTCCTCAGTCTGTATTCCCTACTTCCTATGATCTCCAGTCTTTCAAAAGCAGTGTGTCCAGGCATCTCGAAATGAATGGATCTTGAATTTGGCTCTCTTTTGTATGGCCTTTGGTTCCTTCCTCCATGCATTAAAAAAAAAAAAAAAAAATTACTGTATACTGTGACAAACTGATTCAGAATGCTCATCTGCTAAACCTCAGTGCTGAATGATGTGTAGTAAAACTTACACAGGTATGCATACTAAAACCTGCTGAATGACACTGATAATGTCAATTACACTGATTTATACTTTTACCAACAATTTATACAAACCATTACATAACTGTGTGTGAACAAATCCTTTTACCCACCTAAAAAGTTTAAAATGAATTTATTATGGTACTATATAAACAGTCTCCACAACAAACACAGACCGCACCTTCAAATTAAAACGATAAATCGTAAGAACATTTCAAACTATTAAAACTGAAATAAAACAAGGCATCATAATGCACAACATAAGTCTTACTACTTCCTAACCGGAATGGGTTACGTCGCTTTCCTGCCTGGTCAGCAGTGGCAGCAGTGGAAGATGGAGCAAGTATCTGGAGTGGTGTTGTGGAGCTCACCATGCGTGCCTGCAGTGCTCGCCGTTGTGCCTTCAGTTTCCTTACTCGCATCACGTCACCAGGCCGTATCCAGCCCGGTGATGCAGGGGAAATCTCACTACTCATGATGGCCTGAGGTTCAGGACAACAACCAATCAGCCGCCATCTCGATAGTAAAAACCTAATATCACATTATCAATACCGTACTGTACTACTGTACAGTACCAAAAACCCGATATATTAAAAATATTTTTGCCAAGATTCTCAACCTCAATGAATCATTAGTTACTGGTATAAAACAGAAATAAGAATAATACTGAGATAACCTAACCTACATTGTTTAGTACCATTCAATCCATTTCCATTTTAATGTAGCTAATGGAATATAGGTAAGTTGATGCATTAAATATGAAATTTTATTTTATTTATTTATTTATTTTTTTACAAAACCCATTCTGAAAAGTACCGACAAATGAAGCCACAAAGTGCACAATACTGCTGGCTGCAGTCTTGAATCCAGTGAAATGCACTTTATTCCCAGTTAAGGCATACTGTACTCGTATATGGTATACTGAACAAGTTCAAGACTCTCTATCTATCTATCTGTTGCCAACTGCCTTAATCCCGTAAGGGGTGGCCATAAAGAAACTGCCTTCATGCCGCCCTCTCCCCCACCATTTCACTGGCCTCCCCCCACCTCACCCCCCCTCCTCTCATATACCTCTTCACTCCATCCCTCCATCTCATCCTCAGCCTCTCCCTCCCTCTTTCCCCCCCTCCCCACCACCTCACTCACATACATCCTCCTCATTAGTCTCTCACTTTCCATACTCTCCACATGGCCAAACCACCTCAATGTATTTCTCATAACGCTTTCTATCACACCCACATCCCAACGTTCCTTTACTTCTTCACATGTTAGTCTGTCCCTCCATGTAACTTCACATGCTTCTCTCAAATAACTCATTTCCACTGCTCACATTCTTGATTTGTGTCCTTCTAACAAGGTCCAAGCTTCGCTTCCATATGTTACAGTTGGTACCGTATCACAATACCATCATGCAACAACATTTTTACTTCCAAGCTCACTTCCCTATTTCTTATCACTGTTTTCAAAGAACCAACAGCCTTTCTTCCCTGTTGTATCCTTTCAAGCACTTCATCCTCCAAACTTCCATCCTTACTCATCACACTACCCAAGTACTTAAAAGCACTCATATTTTCCATTTCCTCATCATCCAACCTCACTGTGCAACCAGTGACTTCATTTCTCTTGAAGACCATAACTTTACTCCTCCCTACATTCATCTTTAGATTCTGTTTCTTACACATTCTCCCAAATCTTCCATATCCATTCTACTACTTTCTTTCCCCCCTGCTTCAGCATTTCACCACACACCTGGGGCTTTCCCCATTTAGACTTTCTTCATTGCTTTCACTACTTCCATCCTACTGATCTTTTCCTCCCTTCTCACCTCCCTCCTTCTCTCAGTCATTCCTCTGCCACTTACACTTGGATTACTTTCATTTTCTATGATTACAATTCCTTAAAGTGTTCTCTCCATCTGCTCACTTTTCCTCCTTCTCCACTATCAATCTATCATTTTTATCTTTAATTCCCTTACTAACTCCATTATCACCCTGTCTAACTCTCTTTACCTCCTTCCAGAACATTTTCTTGCATTTCCTCCACTTTACACTCAAATTCCTCATCCACTCTCTTCTTACTAATCTTTTAACCTCTCTCTTCCTCTCAACATATAACTCTCTCTTCTGTCTCTCAACTTCCTCCATGCCTCTGCTTTCCATCCACTCACAATATGCTTTGCTCTTTTGTACCACAGCTTGTCTCGCTTCTTCATTCCACCATGTTGTTCGTTGCACCCCCTTTTGTCTTCTCTTCACCCCACACACCACCTCACATGCTGCATAGACTCTTCTATGAATATCTTGTATACACCTTCTATCCCCACTATCTGCTCCAAATCATATTTACCCAATCACTCCTCCACTTCTTTCTTATATTCTGCCTTTTTTTCCATCCTATTGCAATCCTTCTACCCTCTTGCTATGAACGATATACTCCTTCTTGTCTTTCTCCCCTTCTATTCATCCATTGCATTTCTACCTTGACTTTCACCACCACCAAGTGGTGGTCAGAAAGTCCACTCCTCCAACCTCCGTATGCTCTTGCCTCCGTTACATACCTTCTCATTCTCTCATCCACATACAAATAATCAATCATTGTCTTCCGTTCACCAGCCACCCTTCTCATTACTCGCCACATATACCTGTGGATCATTTTGTGCCTACAGAGTGTATTGGGTATCGCCAACCCCCTCTCTGCACAAATGTCCACTAAAGCACTGCCATTCTCATCCATTTCTGCAGGCACATCCCACTCACCAACTATTTCATCCACCTTCACATTCCCTAAGACATTACTGAACAACATTCTATAGGTTCTTGCATATCAACCCATATAATATGGTACAAACAACCCAAGTCAAAGTGCAAGGTGAGATCTATAAATTTTCAAAAAAGAAAGGTAATTCATTACCAAACAAGCACGGCAATTCCACCTATACTGTAACAAACTAATAATCTCAAGGTAGCTAAGTAATTTTGGTACATAAGCATCACAGATAGTTAACTGTTCCATTGTTACAGAAATTAAGTTATTGGAAAATGACAAAATATACCTATTTTTGGGTATTTAAGGAAGCAGCCAGATTGCCCCCAGCGATGTTTACGGACGATATCTCCGACTGGCCACGTTGTTTACCAACTATCGCTCTGCCTGGACGCATCTTTGTACCCCATGTCAGAACAATGGGAAATTTAATAATTTAACCAAGCCTAACCTAACCAAACCAGGCCTAATCCAATCTGACTTCACTTGCATTTGAGACAGCTTTCAAATTTAAAAATGTGCATAATGACATTGAACAGGGCCAGATACTGGCAGACGTTGGCAGAATATTTACACATTCTAAATCCTTATTTATAGCTTTCAGACGTAAGTTTATAAAAATTCCCAGTAGTTGTGGTAATCCAAGAATAACAATTAACATGTGAAAGACTCATTTCAATAGAAAATATGGAAAGACTGCTCCCGTTTGGAAAAGAATTATTAACAGAAATTTAAAGATTCAATGACTGACCAAAAACATAGCTGTCCATTACAGAAATACCTTTATCAATGACATAATTATGGTATCATAGTGTACTATAGATGAACGGAGCAACTGTAAACTTCCACTCGAACTTACTAACAATCCATAATACAAAAGAACAAAATTTATTTCTAACGCCCGCAGTACCTTCGAAACGTCATCTACCTCAGTACTTACAGATTCATACAAGAAGCCTCAATATTAACGAAATCTGCACTAAAATTGTAGACACGCCGTCTACCATTCACATCCTGCCGCGCAACGTTTGTTTACAACTGATGCGACGTTGCCAAGACATATCTAGAAATAAATGCCACATCTCAATGGCGCCATCCATTTAAAAGTGTAAAAGTACGACTCTCTCTCTCTCTCTCTCTCTCTCTCTCTCTCTCTCTCTCTCTCTCAACCTGTAACGTAGCCTGCTCCTCAGGAACTATTTGCAAACTTTCTGGACATCCAGTTCTGTTGACTGGATCATAAAAATGACAATTGTGCCAGACGCTTTAATCCCGTAAGGGGTGCCACAAACAAATCGCCTCCATGTCGTCCTGTCCCCCATCATTTCGCTGCCCTCCCACAGCTCACACACCCCTCTCTCATTTACCTCTCCACTCTATCCCTCCACCTAATCCTCGGCCTCCCCCCTCCCCCCACTCTCATACACTCTCCACGTTAGTTTCTCGCTCTCCATTCTCTCCACATGGGCAAACCACCTCAGTGCATTTCTCCTAACGCTTTCTATCACATCCTCATTCACACCACAACGCTCCTTCACTTCCTCATTTATCAGTCTCTCTCTCCATGTAACTCCACATTCTCCTCTTTAATAACTCATTTCCACTGCTCACACTCTTGACTTGTGTCCTTCCAACAAGGTCCAAGCTTCGCTTCCATGCGTTACATTTGGTATCACAATACTGTCATGCAGCTACTTTTTTACTTCCATGCTCACTTCCCTATTTCTTATCACTGCTTTCAAAGAACCAGCAACCTTTCTTCTCTGTTGTACTCTTTCAAGCACTTCACCCTCTAATCTTCCATCCTTACTCATCCTTACTTAAGTAATTAAATGCATTCACATTTTCCATTTCCTTATCATCCAACCTCACTGTGCATTCAGTGACTTCACTTCTCTCGAAGACGATAACTTTACTCTTCCCTATACTGTATTCATCTTCAGATTGTTTCTTACACACTCTCCCTAAGTCATTCACCAAGCCTTGCAGTTCCTCTTCGTCTTCACTTAATACTGCAGTATCATTTATAAACAACGGAGCAGGAAGTTTCCAAATGCTGCCCTTTCTCATTAAGGACGCTCCAGCATCCACTGCCCTACTTTATATCTCTTTTATGACATCATCCATGTATTAACTATTTCTTTTGGAGTCGTGTGATACTTCAAACTACGTGGCAGTCTGAAATGTCTCCTATGCTTGGTAAAATTGTATTTTATTACTTTCAAATGTGCTTACTGTTATGCTACGTGTTTGTTGGACGGTTTCTCGCCCTCAAAAACGCAGGCTAAAAACGGGTCCCTATTCTAGACCGGGAGGTAACTCCTAAGAGCAGGACTGGACACAAAAACAAGGCAGTGGATATTACACATGCATTCTACACATAAGACACAGGACAATATACATCATAGGTATTACAAAGGATTGCCGGAGGGGCAAGTGGACACTGTACACAATTGCTATCTGTCAGTTTACCTTCCTTGTTTAAGTATGGTACTATTCACCCGACACTCGTGTGACATACAACACATTTATGTCTTCGGACACAGGAATGGCTTTGACACAATCTCTAAAACCTGTATAGCACTGGACGGCACTGTATACATGTATATCTTACTTTACACCTGTACCTCAGGTCTGGCGGCCGGGTGTCTATCGCAGGTAGAGTCGCACGTAGAGGTATTTAACAGAGGGGGAGACTGTGGTATTTGGCATGCCCGGGTTGGCCACGCGGCTAAGACAAGGGGCTAATGCAGGTTTAACTGAACACAGGGGAGGGAGAGCATGAACGCCCGCACAAGACACAAAGATACACCAGGGAGAAGTCTAGGTTGTCACTGAGACGATCTAGGGCAACAGGACTCTACCTTTCGATATAGGTCCGGCCTCGTTCTATCTACCGGCACGTCCAATCTTATTCGGGGTTCCTGGTCACTTCACTCGAGGACACACGGTAGGGAATCACTCGTAAGATCCTGTAGATGCACACTAGAACTTAGCTTAAGGGTACACACACATATATATATCGATAGTCCACTCCCTTGGGCGACACTGATGGGCCCCGGGGCGATTCCTCCGTCAGGAGGGAACGGGGGCGGAGTGGCGGGCTCCTGGCGGCTTGTGGCCTGCTCTGTGCTGGGCCAAGCGTGACTCGTGGCCAACGCCTGTGGGGCCGTAGGGATAGCTTCCTGGCGGCTTGTGGCCTGCACTGCACTAGGTCTAGTTTCTGGGCGGCTTGTGGCCTGCACTGTATTTGGTCTGGCGTGACTCGTGGCCAACGCCGAGAGGGCGCAGGGAGAGACAGTTTCCTGGCGGCTCGTGGCCTGCTCTGCACTGGGCCAGCGTGACCCGTGGCCAACGCCTGCGGTGTCGTAGGGATAGCTGCCTGGCGGCTCGTGGCCTGCACTGCACCAGGTCTAGTTCCTTGACAGCTTGTGGCCTGCACTGTAGTTGGCCTGGCGTGACTCGTGGCCAACGCAGAGAGGGCACGGGGAGAGACAGTTTCCTGGCGGCTTGTGGTCTGCTTTGTACTGGGCCAGTTCTCCGGGCGGCTTGCGGCCCGCTCTGTATTGGGCCAAGCGTGACTCGTGGCCAACGCCTGTGAGGCCGTAGGGATAGCTGCCTGGCGGCTTGTGGCCTGCACTGTACTAGGTCTAGGTTCTTGGCGGCTTGTGGCCTGGACTGTACTTTGTCTGGCGTGACTCGTGGTCAGCGCCGAGAGGGCACAGGGAGAGACAGTTTCCTGGCGGCTTGTGGCCTGCACGGTGCTTGGTCTGGTGTGGCTCGTGGCTGGCGGCGAG
>JAGKTI010041390.1:0-10256 GCA_018397915.1 Birgus latro
TCCACAACCACCACCACTACCTCACATCCACAACCACCACCACTACCTCACATCCACAACCACCACCACTACCATAGAAGTAATTGAAATGTATTTTAAAAGTAATTATGTACAATATTGGAATTATAAATGTAATTATAATTCAAAGTTATTAAATTGCTGGCACTCGCATTACCGGTATCACGAACACTCATAAGATCATTTCCTTTGTAGCTGAAATATGGAGGGGAGAAGGGAATGTTTGACTTGACATGGCTGAAGCAGAGGAGGGTAACACATAAGGATTGATGCGCAGGAGTACAAGAGAATCGTTCATAGAATGTTTGAAGCAGCTCTTACGAGAAACCAGTTCACACCTTGATAACAGAAGTCCCTAACCGCTGACTATGTGCCTCAGGAAAAGGAGAGAAGCCTTCGTGAAGCAGCAGATGCGGAATGCAAGGGGCATGGGCAAGGATTTATCAAGTGCAATTCCCTGAGGTTTTGCTCTGACAACCGTTGCAAGCGATTTAAGTATAACAGCTTGTGCAACAGTTAACCTAACCAGATTTATCCTACCGTACCCCATCCCGTATTTAATATTTTCCTTGTTTATTGATGGATCCTCTTCATACTCGAAAGTACACTTTTGTACTCCTTTACAAAGTTACATCAATTTAATGGAAGGTTGTTGTGGTGGTTTATTTTTAAGAGATGGTCTTGTCCCTTGACGATTACCGTTTTTGCATCAGTAATGGCTGTTAACTGACAGAATTTAGTAATTAGTAAACCTTCGTTTATCTAAACAAACAGCAAAAGACTGAAAAATACGGCAACTTTTTAAAAACCTATTTCTCTAATAATCCGTTCACTGTGTATTTTACACAGGAAAAAATAATGATTATACAAAAGTTCCCAAAGTTTCACCATAACCACAACTTAACATCTGTTGAAATTATAAGAACTCCAACTTTTTTCTGGTCGAAATACCCAAACCCTTCATATTCCACTACTGGTTGTGGGTGTGTGGGACTAGGCGGACACAGTGACCTCTGACTAACGTTATTTATGCTAGGCCCGATTTGAACCGCCTGAGAAATGTAAAGCACGACAAATGCAGTTTACTATGCCACATGTAACTCAAAATGCATATACTGTGAAATGAATCGAAATATGCTACTGCACATCCAAGACGTAAATTTCTAGATAAGGCTTCCAGACAGAAATAAACACGGATCTCACCTCCAAGCAGAGGGATTGACCAGTGGCGTCCTCCCGTTACTTCCCTTCATGCTTCCTTACTCGATATGCCCGCTCTTCTCATCACGTCTGCTGGTCCTTGGTTACCCTGGAGCTTCGTTAATATCCAAAAGAACGGTGAGGGTCTTACACTAAAACCACAGATTTGAAGAAAACAATGCCAATACCCACGGACCCGCCACGAATGGCGACTGGACGCTCGGTGGCTCGGTGAGGAATGCGCATGCGCACAGGTGACAAGGTTCAAAACTCCCACTTCCTTGATTTTTAACTTAGATAATGACAAAATGCCACCAGAAAAATCAAATTAGATGTGATGTAAGAAAAAACGATTTATTAACTTCATAACAAGTAGCCTAATAAAGGTTGGAATAACAGGCACACCAACAGACAAACCGTATCATCGTTCAGACGTTGTCGAGTGGCATCAAATACCATTATTCGATATGGAAATTGCATGTGTTAAAGGAAGCCACTTTTTGTTTTAGTTCTACATCAACTTTATGCCGAGAACACCAAATTCCATGAGCTGTAATCTGAAAGACAGGTACACGTCTTGGGCAGGGCTTACATTTACTTCTGTCACCAGACGATTCGGTTCCGCAAGTTGGCTACCGACAGTTCACCTCTACGTCACCCTTTCTTGTCCCATCAGGCTGCCCTTTCTCCAGTTCACACCCTCATCTCATATACCTCCCCATCCAATCCAAGGAGGTTGTATCTAATGCTTCAGGTCTTTCCTAAGGCCCCAATATCAAAACAGTATGCTAAAATTTGAAGTAGAGTAAGAGTTCCTTCACTTTGGGCGGGTTCTTTCAAAACTTTCAAGGGGAAACGTGTTACAGACGTCTCTTTGGAAGAGGCTCAATAAGTCTGTGACTCCAGATCTTGAACCATAATACTTCTAGTGTGATGGCTTTATGTGGTAGAGATAATTTGTGCTTTGTAGTTATAGAACTGATCTTGATTTTTCCAATGTTTATCCAAATTCCTTTCGAAAATTTCAACTGAATCCAAGTCTATCACCCATTCAAGCAACCCATTCCAATTATCTATTACTCTACATGGAAAAGAATATTTCCTTATATTCAGTCTTGTCCTTGGTTTGAATATCTTCTTAAGAGTTGTCCCGCGTTGTACTCTCTCCTTTCTCATCTGAAAGATATCCGTGCAGCAGTCCTAGTCATGTTTTCCACTTTGAACTTTGTAGGTTTCTATTAAGTCCTCTCGTGATCTGAATTTCAGAGTCGGTAAATTTAATGTCCTTAATCTTTCCTCACACGACAGTTCCTTTATTTGTGCCATGTGTTATGACTTTCGCAAACCCCATATTTGGTTATTCATAACAAAGTAGCCATGTAACTACCGAATGCATGAACTAATGTGAATAATTCATATTTAAAAAATTAGCACGCCAAAAACACAAAGCAAGGTTACAGTGCATTTGAATTGTTGGCTATTAAAACCAGCAGACTGTATACCTCACGGATTAGATCCATATAAGTCCAATCACCACCCACTATGCAGCTGCAATTGCTGATGACAAAGTGGTTCAAATTAGTCCCCCTTATTTTTCGGACGTATCAACGGCATTCAGTGAATCGATGTTACCTTAGAGACAATGCCTCGCAGTAGTAAGAAGATTTGGCTCCCGGATGAACGCTGCATTTGCGTCTCTCCATTCATTTAACAAGGGTGCCACAGTAGGCTTCACATTACCCGCTTAGTTGGTTATATGGTTGCCATCCACTGTTATAGTTTCCTGGGTTACGGGAAACCGTAAGACTTCTGTGTGGAGCCACCTACAATGGAAAGAAGAAAAATAAGAACTGGCGGAGTGGGGGGAAAAAAGGAAGAGGGAGGGGAAGACAGACAGACACACACACACAAAATTATAAAATGAAGGAAGAAGTAAGCGGCGGTACATCAAATGAGTATATGATGGTCGCCACCACTTACCACCAGACAATAATGTGTGAATAACAGATAATTATCATACCATTCATAAACACCTGCAGTTTCTGCCTTCATTGTGTCCAGTACCTACAGAAAATGGAAGCAGGGCACAATAAAGAAAACCAAGTTTTCATGATTAGCTCAAGAATATTCGATGTACTTGGGTCTGCACAAAGATTCAGGTTGTATAACTTATGCTGATACTAAACAGTTTAGATTCAGGTTGCATAACTTATGCTGATACTAAACAATATATAATATTTTTTCAGTGCATGCATATAACTAAAGTGTAACTGTACACCAATCACGTCCTCACGACCTGAGGCGTAGCGGAGAGGTGGAGCAAAGCGGGAATGTGCCAGCTCTTCCCTCATGATCCAATAGCAAAAATATATAAAATAATTATCATGGTCAGATACTAAGTTATATGTTGCAGAAGTCAGCAGATCCTGTATATCAATGCTGCATAAAAACTCCAGCAGAGATACAGGAAGAGTAAGACATCTCTGCAGACGATGCTGGATGGTGATGCCACTCCCTATTCGGCCACACACAAAAAAAAAAATATATAACAAAATGATGGGTTTGTAATTAGGACCATTCTTTTAACTTTGAGCATTCTATATTCCTGCAAAATTTCTACCAAAACACGCTACGGTGCATGCTTTCTTTTCGGTAGCAATATCGACTAATGTTTTCTCACATTGCTCGTATGTTTTAACTCAGTACAAGACCGTTATAAACTTTTTTGTAACTTGGCTTTCTCCAAAACAAACTGTCGCTCTCGGTAAAAATACAACGCGATAAAAACTCTAGATCTAGCTCTACCTATCTACAGAGATGCTACAATTCCGTAAGAGGTGGCCGTTTGTAGTTTGACGTTTTACGGGAAGGGGCACTAACCCCTCCGCCAACCCACTTGTTGACACGTAGAGAACACGTGTGGGTTGGTTATATGGTTACCACCCAGCGTTGTAAATGGTTTCCTGGCTTACAAGAAACCATTAGGCTTGTCACTTAATGTACTGCCACCTAAAGAGGATAAAAGAGCAATAAAAACTGACAAGAAAGATTGGAGAAATAGTAGGAGTGGAGAGCAGACAGAAAAAGAATGATAAAGGTGAAGGAAGAAGTAGGTAGTACTACATCAAGTCAGTGGATGATGGTCGCCACCACCTTCCACCCTCTTTATTTACAATACTTAAAAAAAAAAAAAAAAAAAAAATGGTGATGCAACGAATACTTGAATCCTAACATGTAGTTATTCAGAACACATTTACTCTCAAGTCTTTACAGCGAAAATTAAACTTGTAAATTTTCTTTGTCTTCTGTATTAATAGGAACTAAACCTTTCATAACTCTCGCCTGGTGCATGAGACCCACCAAAGAACATTGCGCCATCCAAGGTGTTTGGTAGTGACAATTCCTCCATTCATCCCCTCAAGCGGTTGCCTGTGAATTTTCTGGAACGCTCGGAGCTCGACAGTCCATGCATTGCAGCCCTAGAGACAATTATTTTTAAAGTACAGGATTAGAGATAAACAACCAGTGAGTAGATGATGGTGTATTGGAGTACATTATCACAGGCAGGGCAGATGGGAGAGTGGTGAGGAGACACTGTTTGTTCACTTTACCTCCGCAACCCTCCGTCAGGCACTGTTGCACACACACACACACACACACAAAGAAACTGTCCAATGCCAGACTCACTACGAGGTTAGCTTTTGGTTACTTTCCAAATCAGCTTGGCAAGTTTTACAGTGTATATGGACATGAATTATCATTACCTGCATTCACTGTGCGTGTGTGTGCAACAGTGCAATCTGGGCAGGGCAATAAAGCGGCACTCTTCTGCTAGCGCTCACCTTCCTCTCCACACATTGCCTGCCTAGCATACTGTAGTCTCTAACCTCCCCATACATTTTTACTTCAGAGATCAATGGGTTATTTTATCACCAACGTCCCGATGTTTACAAATAATAAAATAAATCTGGCATCCAAATATACAGGCTAAAATTCAAATTTCTTGTAAAACACAATTATACAAACATCAAAATATACAAACCCACAACCTCTCCAACAGGAATGGTATTTAAAAGAACATATCCTTGTCTAACCAATAATATCCAAGTAGTGACATGGTTAGGGGGAAAATAAGGCAAGATGGGAGAGACTAAAGTTGGGTTGACTAAAGTTACAGTGGACCGATGAAAAGCCGAACTGGGAAACCTCAATTATTCAGACAATTACTTTAAGAGTATTACCGTTTTATTAATTATTCAGATTTTAGTTATAAGGATTTTCGGATGATTCATCTTTATTCCACTTACTATTTGCAATTATTACTGCACTAAATAATTCATGATTTTGGTAATTCATTTTTTTTTTTTTTTAGTTTCATTTCTTACTACTCTCATTTATGATTACTGTTTCTCAACCTGGACTTCCTATAATCATATTACTTTAGCACAAAACAGTTGTTCAGAGGTCAAATGTTACCTGCAGCACTGTAATAATTTTACATCATTTTTGTGTTAGTAACTAGCTCACATGCAGGGTTTTCAGTAATCATAAAAAGCTTTACATAAGTTTCCTGCATACATAAAATCAGAATATCTACATTCCTCAGGATACTTCTTAGTCTCATATTTCTGTGAACCCTTAGGTAAACCATTTTTATTCGCACCATAAATAAATGAACCGTTCATAAAAACAACTATTATTCGCACCGTAAATAAATGAGTCGTTCATAGTCTGTATAATTGAGGATTGACAGGTTACTGAAATGACTGCCTCAGGTGAAACAGCCATGAAACACACTAATGACCTCACTTCAGTACTATGATGCCTCAGTAAAAATGTTACTGTATTGCTGCTGCTGGACGACTGAATTTTTACGACCCTACTTACTGAAGGGGCCTGAAAGAATCTCTGTTACCCATTCACTATGATCATGGTTTTGTATTTCATTTTTACAGCCAACTGATCACTTTTTGCTGCTCAAGAGTTGGATCATCACCCGATAAAGATGGAAAGTCATTTTGTTTTTACTTCGGCCACCTTCCATGACACGTACTGGAACATAATTTTCATCTTGTATTCCTCTTTTCTTCCAGGCTAAATTATTGAGTGAGATCAGAATTCATCAGTCTTATGACTGACAAGGCAATGAAAGCCTCACAATGGCGAAAGCTGAAGCTGTTAAATGTTGGATTGTGTGCTGTTCCTCACTTCAAGATTGTGTGCTTCACCCACATAAATGCTTATAGACTGTGGTTAGTCAAAATTTGGAATGAGGCAATATATGTGGTAAATTGTAAAGCACATAACTGGTAGCAAAATATAAAACATGCACATTGCCATCTTCTTTCACTCCACTTTTTGAAAGCTGGGAATAATGCATGATGATAAAACTTTCAATATACAATTCCATAATCCAACACTCGATGACGAGTTTAAATTCACCTCATGGTGCGTATATTCTGCTTACAACCATTAAAGGTGTATGGAGTATATTAACGTTTTAAATATTAGGTCATTACAAATTTTGTATGTATAGCCCATTTCACTGGATGTTTTTAAAGTTAATAATCTATCAACTATTTTTTTGTGCACTCTTCTCAATTCTACATCCTACCCAAACCATGAATTAGTGTAGAATAGTGTTAAGATGATGATGATGGCAAGTACTTCATTTTATGGCCGTTATACATGATATATAGTTAGTAAAATACAGAAATATACTACTCAGGCATTTCAATGGCCACACTAGTATTAGTTCTCAACCATGTATAAATAGATGGTGTTAGAATGATGATAATACAAGTTCAGTACTACAGGGCCATTATAATCACTCTACAGTTGGAATAAGCTAGAATTTTGGATCCTACTTGCCCAATGTAACAGTGGGAACAGTTTCGATTCTGATAATGAGAATAATAATAATAAATCAGTCTCATATGGCCCCTTTGTGTAGTCTACTGTACTGTTGTTATTTTCCACTACAGCAACACACTACTCAGGCATCACTGAACTTATCACCTGCAAGTTTGGGGCTACAAGTTAAAAATACTGACACCGATAATTTTCCTAGTATTAGCGTAAAATTTTCGCCAATACAACGAAAATTTCAATTTTCTTAGCATTAGAACACAATTTGCGCTAATACTCCAAAATGATCTGTGTCTGTATTTTGAACTTGTAAACAAAAACTCACAAGGGAGAAATTTCGTGGCTCTCACCTGATAGCAACCATACCTGCATATGTCCGGCTGGCGTGTACTTGGGAATAACTCAAATGTGGGGGAAACTGGGTTAGCTAGAGGCCTGCAACACGTCACTGTACCCCTACTGGGAGACATCAACCACCGGGTGTCTTAGACTTACAGCTGAAAATAACACATTACAAAAGTATCAACCAGAGTCACATGCAAACCTCATCCTCCTTGTCAAATTCGCTATTATAAAGAAAAGGGAGAGACAGAGAGGGAGGGAGAGAAAGAGAGAGATTGAGAGAAACTGACTATATCTATAATTGTTACCCAGAACCTCTTCTTTGTCCAAGCTTCCCAAAAAACAAGTCTGAAATCACAGTTAACATTACTACAGTTCATCCACCTTAACTTGGCCGAGATTTTCGTCCTTTTCCAGATTATATCCCGTAGCTCAATGGCTGAATAAGACAATACCGCTGCTGTACAGCCTTTCCATAACACTCTTCATGACTAGCAACATATTCAAGTAATCTCTTGCTATAGCCCAGCATTCAAGATGGAGAAAGCTGGCAATTTTAGGCCAAAGTAGAGTGGACAGAGTATAGAGGTGTTTACATGCAGCAAAGCTTTTTATATATCAGTATTATTATTTTATAACGTCATCAAGAAGCCCCCTGCCTCACCCTACCACAACAACTTATGATACATGACCGTATTCTGGTTGGTATAGGACATTTCGCAGTTCCTCTCCCTTAGTGATTTATTTTCCACCTTCACACCTTTCTCTTGCATGCTATGTATATCAGTTTAATATCGACATACAGCACAGTAGCTTGCATCACTAACATACAGTACAGACAAGAGAATAAATGTGTAATATATATCACTGAGAAAGAGCTGTTACCAAATCTCTCAAACCAACAGGATATACAACACAGTGTCTCATTCAATGATATAAAAGATGCTTCCCATAGCGCATTTGGACTTCTAACTGGCATAGTTTGACAAATGACTGTATCTAGGCAGCTTAGGAGGCTTTACGTCCCTTCAGGATGGGAAAATGCTTAGCTCCGTGTTCTTGCTGGTGAGAATAATATTAATTTTTTAAGTAGCTTGATGGTACTGAAAGACAATTACCTACTTATCCACCGTATCGTGTGTGGCTTCCTTGCTCCATTTCTTAGGGTTATAAACATTAACATTTCCCAGTAAGAAGAGAAGTTATTCTTCCTACCCACAGATAATTTAATTCTGCTTAGGACTAATTTCTCGACTTCCTAACGTTAACGTCTATACTCATAATAATAATAATAATAATAACAATTAGTTGGTTATTTTATTATTATTATTACACGGAACGTCAGTATACCTCCAGGTTATTTACGCACTCTCTATCAAGAAGGCAAATGTATGAGTACCCTTCTCATGGTTAGCACAACTCTAAGCTCTATCCCCAAGACACGCCAGGGAATTCTATACAGTTGAGTGAGTCAAGAGGAGCATGAGAGTGTCAATACTGGTACAATTAATCTTCAAACTGTCCAGGCAACTCTAGCACTATCTTCCAGCTAACGCAAGACGATTTTATGCAGCTGGAGTGAGCCATAGAAGCCAGTGATAGGTATTAGGTATAAGAATTCGCTGAGGAAGAGGTACAACGATAGCAATAATAATAATAATAATACAATGGTAGTAGTAATAATAATAATAATAATAATAATAATAATGTAGTAGTAATAATAATAATAATAATAATAATAATAATAATAATAATAATAATAATAATAATAATAACACAATGGTAGTAGTAGTAATAATAATACTGTAATAATAATAATAATAATAATAATAATAATAATAATACACTTATGATGAGGAAAAAAAGTGATCAGTAAATTTCAAAACTCAAAAATCTGCAAGGCAATTATCAAAGCCCGACAGCCTTGTCAAAAGTTATTTAAGTATCACGATGGTTCTACAAAAAAATGAAGCGATCACCCTCTCAGCCTATTTTTTTTTTCATTTCCTTCTTGCTACATCCACATGCTTTTATACAGTTTGCAAGAGACTTCAAACTGGGGGAGATAGAAACAGTTTTTATTAACCCCTTCAATAAGAAGCCTTTGATTCCCAGGTAAATGAAAATCGCCTGGAGGTAGCAAGAATAAAATTAAAATCTACCTCATCGGGTGGAAGAGGTTGTTGTCACTGTTCCTATGGCTCCAGATTTAATTAATAATGAACCCGGTGGACTTCAGGATGGTTCTCATCCTTCTACAGTCCACTATAAAGCCTCCTAAGCTGAAAAGAATACCACCCATCAACTGGTAAACATGGCGCATGGAAAGCTGGGGTGGGATTTTCAAACATACTCACAATCGATGTCAACTTGTTACTCAAACTTTGCATTGCAGGAGGGACAAGAAAGCAGAATCTTCCTATATCACTTGTCCTTTATGCAAAATCATTAGTTAGTTATGAGAATAGAATTATTATGAACTTTTATTTATTTATCAATTACTGTAGGATGGACAAGGATAGTACATAAACTCCCAATCTGTTGTTCTTCCTGTAAAAGTATACCTTAAATTACACATGGGATTGATCGTAAATATGCTCGAGAATGCCACCCCTGGAAGACAGTGAAGAGCAGGACAATAATATACATCACAACTAGAAAATGTCATAAAGTGTTTCCTGAACAGAAGGAAAGTATGTAACCTGTACATTCTCAGTATGTACAGTGTGAGGACAGCATTATCTCATTCAGTCAGATGGCTGTTTTTTCATTTATTCGTTGCTATAATCTGGCATTTTATTCACTTTAAGAGAGACTTCTCGAACTGG
>JAGKTI010041391.1:0-10256 GCA_018397915.1 Birgus latro
ACACTTGTACATTACTTGCGTACGTGTACAGTACACACACACACACACATACACACGTACTTATGCTCACACATTGACACACTTGTACATTACTTGCGTACACACACACACACACATACACACACACACACACACACACACACACACACACACTTTCTGCGCTCGCGCGCACATTGATTGATTGTGTGTGTGTGTGTGAGAGAGAGAGAGAGAGTGAGAGAGAGAGAGAGAGAGCATGTGTGTGTGTTGTCTTTGTTTGGGCATATACATGTGACGTGTATGTCACTTTACGTGTGTCAGTTGCGGTATACTTGTGTGTGTGTATGTGTATGTGTGTGTGTGCGCGCCCGACGGAAATCCTGTAAGCGGATTTTTTAATCAATGTACCATCATCTCTGTTTTCATTTAGATTAGCGTGTAAGCTTTTTTTTCCCGAAATATAATAATACTGACGATTTCCGTTTGATATAATACGGGATTTTTTCGAGAGTCATGTGCTTGTCATTTTTGAGAGAGAGAGAGAGAGAGAGAGAGAGAGAGAGAGAGAGAGAGAGAGAAGCAGGCAGAGGCGCACAAAGACAGACCGACACACAGACAGACAGGCAGACTGCATTCAGAATCTCAGACATACAGAATTACGTAAATCCGGACAGACATTCAGACACGTACATTCCGGCATTCAGATATTCAGACAGAAATACATAAATAGGCCTACATACATACATTCACAGACATACGTACAGACAGATATAAAGACCGATTGATATACAGAGATTCAGGCATTGAGATTTTCAGACAAATACGGACAGACAGCCAGAGAAGAACAGACAGTCAGACATACAGCTAAGCGTTCAGTCACTGTGATTTTTAGACGTACAGAAGTGCAGACAGACAAGCAGACAGTCAGACAGGCAGAGCAAGTATCTTGAAGAGAAAGAATACCATTTATGAAGACAATTGAAGGACATGGCGACCTGGTTTCCTCTCTCTCTCTCTCTCTCTCTCTCTCTCTCTCTCTCTCTCTCTCTCTCTCTCTCTCTCTCTCTCTCTCTCTCTCTCTCTCTCCTGCCTGCCTGCGTGTAATCAGATATCGCTAGAGGTCAGCTCCCTTATCACTCTTATCGCCTCAGTCGGTCTCGTGGCCAGACGCATTGCATTTCGTCTCGAGATAAGGTCCTGAATGGGAGAGAAGAGAGAGAGACAGACAGACAGACAGGTAAAAGAGAGAGAGAGAGAGAGAGAGAGAGAGAGAGAGAGAGAGAGAGAGAGGCAGGTAGGCAGGTAAAGAGAGAGAAAGGTTAGGGGTCGCTTTCTGAGCTTTGATTTCGTAACATCACTTCCTTAGCGACTTATTTTGACCTCCTGGATGGGAGGAGAGTAAGGTTAGGGGTCACATCCTGAGCTTTGATTTCGTAACACCCCTTCCTTAGCGATTTATTTTGACCATTACACTCCAGTATCCGTTTCCATGTTTTAGTAGTAGCTGTTGTTGTAGTAGAAGTGGTGGTAGTAGTAGTAGTAGTAGTAGTGATAGAGAAAACACGATCTATCTGGCCGAGCAGACCCATCAACAGCAGGCAAGCAACTGTTTATGCATGGCCGTCGCGTGTAGTAAACCGATGTTCGCTTGAGGGAGATTTTGGAGGTTTGGTTGGGCGCCATATTTGCCTCTCTGGCCACTTAACAGGGACACCATAGTAGGCTCCTCATCATTTGGTTATATGGTTACCACCCAGCGATGTAAATAGTTTTCTGGGTTACAGGAAACCATCAAGCTTGTCCCTCAGTATAGAGCCACCTAAGGAAGAAGTAGGTAGCACTACATCAAGTGAGTGGATGTTGTCGATTTTAAAACGATATACAGTAAATGGCATTGAAGAGAATGTTAAGGTTGAATATGCGGAATAAATCGCCAAGAAAAATGTACTAGGAAGCCTTCCTTTGGCGCTGAGAATACGGCAGTCAGGGTCGTGGATACATACATACATACATACATACCCAGACAGACACAGGCAGACAGACGCATAGGTATGTAGGTTGGTTGGTAGAAAATAGATATATTGATATTTAGAGAAGGTAAATAGGTACATATTAAGTAGGTAGATAGGTAGGCAGAGGAGTAGACAAACAGACTGACAAGTAGAGTAAGAAACAGACACACACAGGAAAAAGGAATGTATCTCTCTCTCACAGTCACCCCTTAAAAAACGCTACAGCCAAACAACCATCAAGAACGTTATGGAGATAGGACAGCGATAGTTAGATAGACAGCAAGATAGACAGACAGATAGCTGAAAGGAATCCCTCTCTCACAGTCACCTCTCCAAAACAACGACACAAGCAAACCCTCGCCAAGAACGTTATAGCGATATGACAGCGAGACGGCCGTGGGGAATTTTAAGTGAGTGACCGCGGCGACTCCTCTCGTATTTAAAACCGCTTCCTCAACACGATACCCCTCGCTCTCTCGGTCACGTACACACACACACACCAGCATCCGGTACGACAGCACGTAAGCCAAGTCTTTACCGGTACGACAGCACGTAAGCGAGTCCATGGGAGAGTTTTGTAAGTGACGATACGTGGCGTGTGATGTGTATGCCGACGCCCGTTTTCTATGAGGTTAAAGAAGCGTTGTGGTGTGGATGGGATTGCAAGTGTAAAGGGAAATACTTTGAGGTGGTCTGGTAATTTGGAGAGGATGGAGAATTAGAGACTGACTGGGAGAGTGTCTTTGAATGAGAGGGAGAGGGAGAAGAGGAGGGGAAGACCAGGGATGAAAAGAAGGGATAGAGAGAATAAATCTTTGAGAGGAAGAAGAGAAGACCAAGGTTGAGGTGAAGGGTTGGAATGGACAGGACGGAGAATTAGAGACTGACTAGAAGAGTGTGTGAGGTGGAGAGGGAGAGGAGGTGGGGAAAACCAAGGATGAGATAGAGGGATGGAGAGATAATGTGAGAGAGTCGATGTGAAAAGGAGGAATGTAGAGGGGAAGAGCAAGGATAAAATGGAGGGATGGAGTGGAGAGAGAGATATATGAAAGGAGGATGGGGAGACAAAAGATGAGATGGAGGGATAAAGTGGAGAGAAATACATGAGAGGAGGAGGAGGAGAACAAGGATGAGATGGAGAGATACAGCAAATGGGAGAGGGGTGTGTGAGTTGTAGGGAGGACAGTCAGATGGCATAGGACACAGCAACATGGTGGATATTTGTTTGTGGCTACCCCTTACAGTATCTAGGCAATGGATAGATAGATTGATGGATGAAGGATGACCCCTAACACCTCTTTCTAAGTGATTTATTTTGCTTATTGCACCGTGTCATTATCTTCTGTGGCATTAAAATCATGCTAAATACCCTCGTTTTCTACTCGTTCACCGCTGCAACCTAACACCCCTTTCTAAGCGATTTATTCTGATTATTGCACCTTACTTTTCTTTTTTTATGGTATTTAATTCATTCATATATGGCCATACTCCCATCGCTGTCAGTCATGCTCACATCGCATCCGGTACCTAAACCAGATTTTGAAAAGCAGGATTAAGGGTCTTCGTAACACCTATTCCGAAGCGAGTTATTCTACACAATTCACTGAAGTTTCCCCTTGTATACTACTGATGCAAACTTATATTAATATGGTATAAGAAGCATACTAGAGAATGCTAAAGTGTCATATAGAAAATAAATCGCTTAGGAAGAGATGCTATGAAGCCTCCTATGACCTTAGACTATGGGTCGGAGAGAAAAGAAATTATGTGCCTTATTCATTGGCACGGAAGACTTTGTGATACTTCTTTCTGAGCGGTTACTTTGGATCACAAGACGCCGTGTTGATTAGGGTATCGGGAAACTTAACTTTTTCTTTTCTCTTTCCTGTCACCTGCGTCTCAAAGAAGCCAGGTTATTGAGCGTTACGTGAGCTTATCTTGTTCTTATCTCCTCCTCCTCCTCCTCCTCCTCCTCCTCCTCCTCCTCCTCCTCCTCCTCCTTCTCCTTCTCCTTCTTCATCATCATCATCATTATATTCTTCTTCTTTTTCTTCTTCTTCTTCGAGAAAACTGAAATAAACCTTAAACCATTAATCATTCCCATACGACGACAGTAATAATAATAATGATAATAATAACAATAATCTGGTCGTTCTTTCTGATAAATAAAATCTACATGACGTTTATCTTGTTTGGATTTGTTTATATTTGTGGCGTCATGGGTTGCGACGTGCTCATATGTAAACATGGAAGCGTGGCTGTGTGTACGTGTGTGTGCACATGCCAGCTCTCGCCGCCCTTATGCATCCCCCCCACCCCCATGCATGTGTGTGTGTGTGTGTGTGTGTGTGTGTGTGTGTGTGTGTGTAAATGAATGTAAGAACGTGTTTGAATGTGTGTGTGTGTGTGTGTAAGTGAAAGTAATGACTTGTATGAGTGTGACTGTGTACCTGTGTGTCTCAGCGTCTGGGTGAGGAGGGGGGGTGTCGGCCTGTCCATGTGTGCTTGGGTATGCGTGCATGTGTGTATATGTGTATGTATATATGTGAGTGAATGCATGTGTATGGTGTGTGTTTGTGTGTGTAACCGTACATAAAGCTTCATGTGTGTGTGTGTGTGTGTGTGTGTGTGCCTACGTGTAGATGTGGTGGTGTCTGTGTGTGTACGTGCGTGTGAGTGCATGGCGTCAGACTTAAGTGATAAGCACACGGACAGAGGAATGTTAAAAGATTGAGACAAGTGTGGCGCCCTGCATCATTACGCCGGGGAGGTGGTGGCGGCGTGGCTAGGTGAGATAGGTCTTGTTACCTGGACACGCTTGATTTTCTTGTGGTGGGGTGAAGGCATTGTTCAGGAGTGTTGTATAAATGGTTGCTGGGGACGTTGTTGACTAACCCCAATCTGTCTGGCCGAGTAGACCCATCAACCGCAGGCAAACAGCCGCCTCTGCAGGGTTCTTTGCAGTGCACGATGTTCTTTTGTGGTGGACAGTGCCTTGCCACAGCGAGGCGCGGGGAAGGATGTTGAGGTTTGTTTCCCGGATGGATGTCGCATTTGTGTTATTGGTTATATGGTTACCACCCAGCATTGTAAATGGTTTCTAGGGTTGCAGGAAACCATTAGGTTTGTCCGCCAGTGTAGGGTTACTTGAAGGGGAAAGAAAAGTAATAATAGGTGACAGGAGGAATAGGAGAAAATAGGAAGAAAGGGAGGCAGACAGAAAAAGAACGATGTGAAGGAAGAACGAAGTAGGCAACACTACATCAATTGAGTGGATGACGAGCCAGGTACCATAAACACAGGTAACGCAATACACGATAACTGATGCCCATGGTCTATACTGCACTGAAACATGTTTGCATACATCTGTCCAAATACTGATGCATACATGTACCCAAACATGTTGCCAGCTGTGTTGTCAGCACACGCTCGAGGGCACGTGTGGACGCACCGTAACTCCTCTTCCTTAGCGAATTATTTGACTTATTACGCCCTGCTGTCCTGTGTTATATAAATCCTTCTAATACCATCATACTCTGCAGCGATAACGTACAAAAGGATATTAAACACCCATATACAAAAATCAATCGCTAAGGAAAAGGTGTTAGGGAGCTTCCTTAACCGACAAGAATACAGGTCCAAGTCAGGCCAAAAATGTTACTTTATGTGTAAGCGGACGGCAAGTTTTAATATTTTACCTTCTAGTTCTAAGTTTACTCTGATAAGGAACCTCCCTAACGCGTTCCCCCAACTGATTTATTTTGCTTTTTACACCTTACAACACTCTTTGGAGTTGTTATTCCAATATCGCCATACTCTGCAAAAATAACATGCAAAATTATATTAGCTAACCCCATCCAAAAATAAATCGCTAAGGTGGAGGTGCTAGGGAGTCTCCTTCACCAACGAGAATACGGTATGTTTCTCTGCCTGTAAATGATTCTTTCTGGGTGATATTCTCGTGTGGTTAGGAAGCGTACTTAACACCTATTCCTTACCGGTTTATTTCTGATTCTGCTCCTTTACTTTATTCTTGTGTGTTGTTCACGAAATCTGTGTCGATACTTGAATAACATACTAAGCAAAAAATGAGGATATTACTGAGTACTTTGGAAAATAAATCGGTAAGGAGGAGGTGCAAGGAGCCTCCCTACCCGACGAGAATACGGGAGGAAAGTGACAGACATGCTCTAAGTGTGAAATAGACGCGGTGGAAAAGCGGACGAACACACAACACTAACAGAATACCCACCGTCCATACTGAATACATGCTAGTGCGGTCTCGGGTAGTGATGGTAATAGTGGCGGTGTTTTTTATATGATATGGCAGTGGGTGTTGTGTATAGTTTGTTTTAACGAAGTGGGGTCGAACTCGCAGCCTTTTAGACAGCAGAAGTCGCATTTGTAAGAGATCCAACCAGTTTTTACAATATTTAAAGATCCATAATTTTTACAACATACAAAAATCCATAACAGTGCACTGTAGAGAAACGTTTACACAAGCAGTCTTATGCACCAATTAAAGGTTGAGGAGTGTATAAATATGGCACCAGATCGCTTCCCTAACCACTTGACCACCACCTCCCCCGTGACGTACGAGTTGCAGCGTCACGAGAATCACAAGCAGAGGTGGAAGGTAAAAGTGTGGCTTCACGGTGCAATGCAGTCGTTGTTGGTGTCCAGTAACCCCGGTTTGTTTGGCCGAGCAGACCCATCAACCGCAGGCAAGCAGCGGCCCCCTGCAGGACCGTCCCATGCAATAAACCGATGTTCTCTTACGGGAGACAACGCCTTGCCACAGTGAGGCGCGGGGAAGTGTGTGAAGGTTTGGTTCCTTGGTGGTCGCCGCATTTGCGTCTCTCCATCCATTTAACAAGGTCACCATAACAGGCTCCACATCACCCCGTTAGTTCGCTGTATGGTTACCACCCAGCGTGTTACAGGATACCGTTAACCCTGTCACTTAGTGTAGAGTTAACTAAAGTGGAAATAAAAGTAATAAAAAGTGACAGGAAAGATGGGAGAAGTAGGCAGAGGGGAGGACAGGCAGAGAAAAAGAAAGATAAAGGTGAAGCGAGCAGTAAGCAGCACTACGTCAGGTAAGAGGATGATGGTCACCAGTGCAGAAGTAGTCAGCAAATTCCTGGGGGCGTGGCAGGTATGAAATATCAACCCGTGGAATTCCGTGTCGGTTTTTACTGTGGTCATTCTTGCTATTTCCTGCCGATTTTATTCAGGTCAGTTTACACTATTCGGGCGGGATGGGTTAGATATAGAGACGTATTTTGAGTGACAAAGGAGACCCCGCATGTATATTTTCCATAGTGATTTATTTTGCGTGTTACACCTTGATATTCCCTTAAGCTGCTTATGTATTCTGGTATCGCCATAGTTTCCTTCAGTAATGGACAGGAGGGAAAAAAAAACGGAATAGATAGAATAAATCGCTGTCTAGTGGCATCAAGAATTTAAAAAAGAAAAAAAGTGTCAGAATTCAAAGGGTTAAAGGAAGAAGGTCCCCCCAAAAAAAGGGGGGGGGAGTTGTATAAGAGGTGGCATCGATGGTGGGAACAAATATTTCTTGGATGCTCGATGTTGGGGGTTGAAAATGGGTGGAGTGGGCGGTGAGGGTGGGCGGTGATGGTGGTGGGGGTGGGTGGTGATGCAAATGGTAAAAAATTGGAGTTGTAGGTTGATCGATGTGGGCGCGAATAGGTCTTGGTTTGAAAATTTCTCCATCCAAAACAACAGTAGCAAGAACACCACTCCTCCTCCTCCTCCTCCTCCTCCTCCTCCTCCTCCTCCTCCTCCTCCTCCTCCTCCTCCNACTACTACTACTACTACTACTACTACTACTACTACTACTACTACTACTACTACTACTACCACCACCACCACCACCACCACCACCACCACTACCACTACTCACCACCACCACTACTACTGCAAGAAAGTAAGCAAGCATCCTTCTCAAATACCCTGGGCCTCACAAGCAGGTAAAAGATTTAAAAAAAAAGGAACAAGGCGCGTTTGTTTGCTTGCGCTGGTGTTAGGCGGACGTTCACCCCTGACTAAGCAAAGTTCCGCGCAAGGCCGTGGGTGAAAGGTCCCAGAAGTTCAGGGAAATTCTTTGTAATATCAGTACTCAGCGCGACATGAACGGCGCCATACGGACAGATAGATGGAAAGGCAGACAGCTAGGCAGATACCGTATGTAGAAAGTCTGCTTTATATTTAATCTGTTCTACTCACTGTTGTTGTTGGCATCTCCTGTCTGCCTGGCCGAGCAGACCCAGCAAAGGCAGGCAAGCATCCACCCTCGCAGAGCCGTCCCGTGCGCGCAGGGAAGAGTGTTAAGATTTTTTTCCCGGGATGGACGCCGCATTTGCATTTCTCCATCCAATTTACAGGAGTACCGTAGTAGGATCCACATTACCCCGTTTATTTGGTTCTATGGTTACCACCCAGCATTGTAAATTATTTCCTGGGTTACAGTACACCGTTAGCCTTGTCACTCAGTGTAGAGACATCTGAAGTGGAAAGATGATTATTAAAAAGTTACAGAAAGGATGGGAGAAGTAGGAGAGAGAGAGGAGGGCAGACACAATCATCCTTTTTCAACTCACGGATGCAGAATCAGGGACAAAAATTCACCGAATATTTCATCTCTTCTACTCACCCATGCTGGCTAATATTCCTAACCTGAGAGCTGCATGGTATGACTGTCTGTCCATAGATGATTCTCTTGATGTGATGCGTCAGGGAGGAAAGTGACGGACGTGTCCTAAGTGTGAAGCAGACGCAGTGGAATTGTATTTAACTATATATATTGATGTTTATTCTTCACGGTATAGGAGTGAACAGGACGTAATACCTTCTCCTTGGCGATTTAATATGCATAACACACCTTGGTATTCTATTTACAAAGCATTTATTATTATTATTATTATTATTATTATTATTATTATTATTATTATTATTATTATTATGCATTTATCTATAGCCAGACGCCATAATCCTGTAAGGGGTGGCCGTTTGGGTTTGAGTTAGTTGTTTTCGGGAAGGGGCATTAACCCTCCACCAGCCCACTTGTTGGCACGTAGGGAACACGTGTGGGTTGCTTATATGATTACCACCCAGCGCTGTAAATGGCTTCCTGGATTACATGAAACCATTAGGCTTGTCACTCAGTGTAAAGCCACCTGCGAATGAAAGAAGAAGAATAAAAAGTAACAGGAAAGATGGGAGAAATAGGAAGAGAGGAGGGCAGACACAGAAAGAATGATAAAAGGTGAAGGAAGAAGTAAGCAGCACTACATCAAGTGAGTGGATGATGGTAGCCACCACCAGTAAGGTACAAGAGAAAATTACAATGAATATTAAATGCCTGAGGAAGTGGTGCTACGAAAATGTTAAAGCCAACGAGAGTATGGCGCACACACACACACACACACACACACACACACACAGAGAGAGAGAGAGAGAGAGAGAGAGAGAGAGAGAGAGAGAGAGAGGCAAACAGAAGGTATTTACACAGTTATGCACACAGACAGACAGACAGATTGAGAGGCAGGAAAGAAGAATTCAGGCAAGGAAGGAAGAAGAGAGGGAAGAGGAATGTGATAGACTGGAAACTGAGAGAGAGAGTGTGAGAGGGAGAGAGAAGGAAGGAAGGAATATAGGATCAAAGATAGAAATAAGGAGATCATGAGAGACAATATTGAATGAGACAAGAAGAGGAAGAATGTGGAGGAGAAAGAGAAAGCGAAAGAGAACCATAAGAAGGCGAAGAAGAGTGAGAAGAATGGAAATAAGAATGTGTGTGTGTGTGTGAAGGGAATGAAAGAAACAGACATTGTAGCACAGGACCCCCTTCCGGACCCTTCCTCTCCCCCCTCCCCCCACCTCCACAAACCTTCCTTTCCTTCCTTCCTCCTCCCCTTCCCCCTCACACACACACCTTTGCCTTTCCTTCTTCCCTCCCCCCTTCCCCTCCTTCCTTCTCTTTCCTACATTCCAGCATACAAACCTACCTTTCCCTCCCCATTCTTCTTTCCCCCCTTCTCTCTTCTCTTCTTCCCTTTCCCCTCCCCTACCTTCTCTTATCTCCCCCTTGCCTTCTCTCATTCATCCCTTTCCTCCCTAGTTGTCTCTTCCTTCACTCTCATTTCATCCCCATTTTCGTTTTCCCTACTTTTTTTTCTCTCAAAATCTTATCTTTTTTTTTGTTCTTTTTTCGTTTTCCTCTTACCTGGTTTAAAAGGT
>JAGKTI010041392.1:0-10256 GCA_018397915.1 Birgus latro
AAAGAGCCAAATTCAAGATCCGTTCAATTCGAGATGCCTGGACACACTGCGTTTGAAAGACTGGAGATCATAGGAAGTAGGAAATACAGACAGAGGAAGACAGTTCTTCGTTGCCTGCTTCACTATTTCAGTTCTTTGCTAAGGACTGGACAAAGAAAGAAAACGGTATGAAAAGATGTCACGATAATGAAGTGGTTAAGGCGTGCCATGAAAAATAACTCACTAAATAGCAGGTCCTATGAAGTCTCCCATTGCAACGAGAATATGGCACGATGTCCTCGTACGCCTTCGCTCCAGTAATTGCGTTGCTACGGTAACCTCATCCCACCGGAGTTGCTTTTCCGCCGCCAGACCATTCATCTTAGTTTAGGGAAAAACTTTCGCAGTGACGGGATGAATACAGCAGATGGAGAACTGAGGCAGGAGAGGTGGTGGAAGGGGGAAACATAGGCAGAGAGAAGAGGCAGAGTAACAGGAAGTACTTTGTGGTAAAACAGGTGACTGAGGGTCATGAAGCAGATGGAGAGAAAATGTAAAGAAGAGGTATAAAGCATCTGGAGAGAAGAGGCAGAGAAGCAGAGAAAGAGGATGTAAAGTGAAGATGAAACAGTTGGAAGGAGAAAGTAGAGATGCAGGCGGAATGAAGAGGCATGAAAGCAGCTGGAAGGAAGGGACAGAAAAGAGAAATGAAACAGGTGAAGAACGAAACATGAGGTGAGGTCACAAGAGACGAGGGATGAGATATGACAGAGACAAAGAATGTAAGCAAGAGGCAGAGGAACGAGGTAACACAGGAGAAGGAAGAACCACATGCTGAGCAAAAGGAGAGAAGGGTGTCGAGATGAAGCAAGTTGAGAGGCGAGGTACAAAAAAAAATAAAGTAAGAATAGCAGAGATTAAGCAGATGCAGGGAAGAGGTAAGTAGAGGGAGAGAGTAAGGTAACGGAGAGAGAAAGTAAAAGATGTGGAAGATGGAAGGAAAGCAGAGGCAAATAAGAGGTTGAAAGAGGTACTGCTACGAGTATACAGTAAGGTGAGGTAAACAGAGATGAGGATATATGTAATGAGGCAGGAGGAGGAGGAAGCAGGTGGAGGGAAGAGGTAGAAATTAGAGAAGACGGAAGGTATAGAGAATAAGTAAAGCAGGTGATGGAAGGAGGTAGAGAGTAGAGTTAAAGAAGAGGTAGGAATTAGAAAAAAAAACAGTAGGCGGAGAGAGGAAGTAAAGAAGGTGGAGGAAGGAGGTAAAGAACAGTTGTAAAGAAGAAGTAGAGAGGCTTAGAGGAACGAGGTCAGATCAGTAAACACTAGGAGGCCGCAGCCGCAGCGCTGGCGTGACAGGAATTATGACTGTCACTTCACCCCACACCTCTGTAATCTCAGGGCTTAAGTAATCTTTATAAGGCATATTTAGTGCGCATTAATGAACGTAATGACTCTAACTTATGACAGGATTTATATGTTTTTCAGGCCGCAGGAGACGTTGTGAGTGTGCAGGAAGAGCTTGCATATCAGAATTTTTGGGGCCATATTTTCAGAAAATGTTCGGGAAATCATGCTTAATTATTAAAAATGTTCCTACAGTATGAACTTATATCCATTGACTGGGAAAGTGAAGCACAGAAGAAAAAAATGTTTACTGATATGGTATAATTCAGGCTTTTTTATAACGTGAATTACTGTTGTTGATCAAAATGTTTAAGAAATTTGAGTTTATTCATTGTAAAATGTAAGGCATACTTGTAAATTTTCAAGTAAAGAAAATAATTTTTTATCATTAGAAATGATCAATTTGTGTCTAGGATCGGAGAATTTCGGAAATTCGTGACTGCTGATTCAAAATGTTCTGTTTTTTTTTTTGGAAATACACGCTTCTTCATTGGAAATGGCCAGGCATTACAGGTACTTCTTTAAATGGAAAAGTTGAGGAAAAACAGGATTTTCATACACACTGAAAAGGTTCACATATGCAGTATTTTCTCTTATCACGGGAAAAGTTCATGTATAGCAAGTATTTTCGTGACTGTTTGGAAAAATATCAGGAATTGGTGTTATTAATTTTTTAAAAGCACAGTGTCTTGTCACCAAATTGATCAAATGCTGAATGTCGAGTTTGCTGGTTAAAAAGGGTATGACAGGAATTCTAATTTAGTGATTGGAAAAGCTTAAAATTCTGTGATTATTGATTGCAGAATTTCAGGAAATCGTGTTTGTTAATTAGAATTGTATAAAAAAAAATTCTGTTTCTTGAGTTGAAAACTTCAGGAATTCGTGTATATTGACTGTGAAATTTCAGGCATAACGTAAATGTGTTAACTAAAAGCTGAGGGAAAGTAGGGGTTCGTGTTTACTGACTGTACTGGCAATGTTGGGGTCTGCAGCTGTCGTGTGGTAGCAAAGTACGCCGCCGTTTCTCCTGTTCTGGGTTCCATCCCAGCCGAGAGAGAATATTTAAGAGAGGGCAGTAGTATGTCACGTCATACGATTTCATACATTTCGTCGATGACATGTATAGTTCCTTTCACGATCACTTTCACTACAACACCATTTCCACATGCATTTTTTCACTCTAATTTCAAAGAGGCCTTCCACATATATGCCCATTTGTGCATGAAGCGATGAACAGGGACAGGTTAGTTCTGTAGCAAAAGAAAAAAAAGTGGTGGTCTGCTCCTTGTAGATCAGTTGACATCAGGACATGTAAAACATGCCTTGAAGAGTATAGTATGCCAGTGTTAGGAGTGTGCAAACCAGCCTTTACAGTAAATGCATTATAAATTATAGACTTATCAGGAATTTGTATTAGTTAGAAATAGTGGAAGAATTTATATTTATTGACTCGTAAAAGTCAGGTATAACAGACCTTTGCACTTACTAACTGGAAATATTCAGGCACAGCAGGACTTCGTGCCTATTGTCTAGAAAAGATCAGGAATTCATATTTACTGATTGGAAAGTTTTAGCATAATAAGTGTTTGAGTTCATTTACTGGAAATCTTCAGAAAATTGAAAATATAATTATTGAAAATGTTCTGGAATTAGTGTTGATTAGTTGAGAAAACTCAGATATAGCCTAGCAGACATTTTCTGTTTGGTAAAAGTTAGAAATTCGTATTAGTTGACCCCAACAGCTCAGTTTACTGATAGGAAGCATTCAGGCACTGCTTGCACTCGTATTTATTAAATGATTTAGTCAAGTTTGCCAAAAATGTTCGTCTCTTATACGGCATTTTAAAACAACGATCGCAGCGCTAAATATTTCTGAGGTAAAATAATTTTGCTCATTTGAGTTCATATCCTTTAATGGTGCCAGTGCAGGCAAAACATTATTTCAGTATTTCCTTATATTTTGTCAGTATCAATCTAAAATAGTTTGAAGAAATCAAATCCAAAAACAAAAATACATATAACTGTCCTTCAGTTTCACTAGAACATTTTTTTTTTCATTAACTAATCAGTTTATTACTTCCAGATATCCACGTTCTTCATTGAAGGAGAAATAATTATGTTTACTGCTCAAAGAAAATCTCTAACTCCGGCTCAAGGTTTTAAAGGCAACTCTTTTCCCTCCAGCCTACGGGCGCTGCGGGTTTTTAATTAGATATACCAACGAAGTGCAGTAAAGAATATTTGCCACCCCTTGCTACGATCTAACGAAATTTCTTAATAAAGCCTCATTCATCGTGCTAAAATTTTACGTTTTCAAATAGTCCATTGCTTACTCACCGCATCATTCGGGAGGAACAGACGATGATGATGAAGATTATGATTTAACTACTGGTTAACGGCACGCATCGTTCGGGAGAAATTGATGATAATGATGATGATGATGATGGTGATGATGAAGATTTAACGACCGGGTAACGGCAACACTGATAATGAGCCGTATCCCTTTTGTTTCAGACATTTTGTAACACCCTTCCTGCACCCTTCCTGAAACATCGGTTTCCATTTATGTCTCTCTCTCTCTTTCTCTCTTTATATATATTGTATATAAAGAAATGTTAACATGCACGCACATTGATTCACAGAGGAAGAAATGCTACAAAGTCGTCCTATACCACCGAGGATACGGCCCTCGTAAATGGGCAGTACAGCTGCTAATGAGGGGAAAGTAGGAACATCAAGGGCAGAGAAGCTTCTTTTACACGCCTTTTAAATCATAATACATGATAATATATCCAGTTAGCTTCACTGTACTAACATGAAAAGCATCCAAAATATTTTGAGACTTGCTACCCACACGGAAGAATACTTGAGACTGTAAAAATGAACTGATGATCCGAAAGTGAATTTAAGGGAGGAAAAAGTATGGGAATTTAGACCAAAATATGCTGGCAGTATTTTGTTCGTAAAAAAATCATATAACATGCATAGCCGTATCTGATAGAGAATGACACGAGCAAAACACTCCCTCAGACTGCCTTCCAATTGTCCCTAATGAAAGGTGGGGATAAACCTGAATATGAGACCTTGTTCAATGGGTTGTGGTTGGCCAGAGAACGAACGATAATGGTCAGTTAAATCAATTATGTTGATCAACACACGGAGCATCAAGTCAAATAACCCATATAAGTTAAAAGACTCAAAAGGAGTCAGAACTTTGTGATTTGCTTATAAATAAGGCGACTGCAGAAATAAAGACACTTGTTCTCTTTTTTTTTTTTATTAGCAGGTTAAGAGGTGGAGGAAAAAATAAAACGGCATCTTGATCCTATTTACCATCGGCTTTTTTTTTTTATTCTTCTTCTTCTTATTATTATTATTATTATTATTTTTTTTTTGGTGAAAAAGATTCATGCCTATCGGCTCCACACGTGTTATTAAGACAGATTTCCCACATAAACATAAATTTTGAATCAGCGAATTCTGCGACCTCAACTTGAACAACAACAACAGCAACGCTACTACAACAACTACTATTACTACTACTACTACTATTATTATTGCTACTACTACTACTAACAATAACTAGTTACCTATCAACTTATTGTGTAGCCGCAGTAAGGAAGCTTCGCTATAACTGTTTATGGTAGTGATTGTCTTCAGATCTCTGTAGATCTAAAGACAAAGGTGTGGAAGAAATAAAAGAAGCATGAGTACATTTTACATTTGTCTCAATAACTCGTTAACTGTATGCTTAACTGTATTCACATTCCTTTCAGGTAATGAGAGAAATCACAGCTGTATTTCTGTAAAGTTACAGCTTTACAGCTTTCGTGGGTTTTCTCTAAACCGTGTTACAAAGAAAACACTGGACAAATTTGACTTCGGTACCTTCTGTCAGGCTAAAGGGCACAATATTCAGCAAAAATTCTCAGCATACTTTTTTTTTATCATTGGATTTTCAACCAAATTGCTGTATCTTAATTAGCTTCTGAGATATTTCTACTTCAAATAAGCATTTCTTGCACCAGAAATTAGTATTTGACCTTCAAAAGTAGGTCAAGGTCATTTAAATTTGGCACAAGTACTTGGGTTGCCCTAGGGTGCCTTCCTGTTTAATATTATCAAGATCTAAGAAAAAAGAGCAAAAAAAAAAAATACTTACCAAAGCATGAGTTTACACTCCCTCTTCTGTCTTTCTTTCCTTCATTCTTTCGTCGTCCTTCTGCCTGTGAGTAACTCTACACTGAGTGACAAGCCAGATGGTTTCCTGTACACCAGTAAACCATTCACTATGCTGGGTGGTAACCATATAACCAAATTTTGGCGCCTGGTGGGATAGTGGGTAATTACGACGCTCCAATCGGATTGAACCGGTGAAGGTTTGTTTCCAAGAGATGGTTGGGGTTTACTGCTCACGTAATGCCACTCAGGGATGAGTGAGGCATGTCACTCTCACCTTATTGTCAGGACCAATTTGCCTAGCCCCTGGCTCTCCTACGCTCCTCTGTGGGGCGACATAGGATTGGATGATGGATGTATGGTCCAAAGCAATAAGTTTTGTCATTTACATATACGGTTAAGGAAAGAATGAAAGAATCCCCGTGCTAGACCTTACAATGAGATCATATAGCCCCGCTAGGTAGCAAGAGGGCGCTACCCCTCCCAGCACGGCGGTCCCGGGCGCGGCTCGAGCTCACGACCCCCCGGTCCCGAGCTTGATGCTCTACCTCTGAGCCACCGTGCCCCCACATATACGGTTAAGCTTAACACTAATAATGTAATCTCAGAGGTGACTGGCTGGGACCCATCATGCATTCACATGAATGTAGTGCTCTCTCTCTCTCTCTCTCTCTCTCTCTCTCCTTTCTGGTGACTTTTTACACTGACAAGCAAAATGGTTTCCTGTAACCAAGGATACCATTTCTACGCTGAGTGGTACCCATATATCTAAAAGATANAAGCTTAACACTAATAATGTAATCTCAGAGGTGACTGGCTGGGACCCATCATGCCTTCACATGAATGTAGTGCTCTCTCTCTCTCTCTCTCTCTCTCTCTCTCCTTTCTGGTGACTTTTTACACTGACAAGCAAAATGGTTTCCTGTAACCAAGGATACCATTTCTACGCTGAGTGGTACCCATATATCTAAAAGATACCTGGTGGTCTAGTGGGTTAAGGTGCAGTGTCGAGACGAGGTCTGTAAGGGTCTCCCTGTGGATGGTTGGGGTTTATTGCTCACGTACTGGCACTCAGGGGCGAGTTGGGCTGGTCACCGTTGTTTTATATATCAAGCACGAGTTGCCTCACCCTAGGCCCCAATGCTCCTGATGGGGCAAAACAGTACTGGATGAGAGTTATTGTATGTTCTTGCTATCTCCAGATTGTTTTATTGAACGTTTAAACAAGCTTTCAAAACAGCTGCGGTTATATAACTTTGTACATCAATCCCTTGACGACAAGGCATTTCCACAGGTGACTAAAATCGTACAAAATAAGCTAGAATGAAAAAAATTATATCGTACCGGAATAAGTCAGGGACACTGAAGAGGGAAATGCTTTATATACTATACGGTTTAAATGTTTTCAGACATTGTAACCGGTTTGCTTTGACACTGTGAAAATGACGATAATCGCTGACCTTAGATATGATGGTGACAACCGGATGGTGAGGTGTGACGGTGGAGGATGGAGCTGAGAGATTTTAACCTTATTATTTCTCCATTTCCCTTTAATTCTTGTCTCCACCTGAAGATTATATTCAACCGAAGAAATACATTTTACACTAGAGACTTTAGATAACCTTCACATACCCCTTCAACACAGGTCTCACATTTACTAAATAAAATCGTCTGCCGGTAGGAATAATAATATTTAAAGTGTCATCAGCTAGAAAGGGTAAATGCTGCAATATTCAGAGTATTATAATGTTACTGGCAGTTAACTAAAACACTGCGAGAATAATAATACCAGGAAGGTAGAGACGACGGCGCTTACCGGGTAGTGAGGTTAAAGTGAGGAGGGCCGAGGACAGAGAAGCCACGGAGTGTGTTTGTCCGGGTAAACACACTCAGGCAGGGGGGGTAACCTGGGAACCTGTGTGTGTGTGTGCGTGTGTGTGTGTGTGTGCGTGTGTGCGCACCGCTTGCGAGAACTTGGCGTTTACTTAATCCAAGAAAGGTCCTGCTGATTTTTTGCATCTTTGTTCAAACCTGGCTGTCCTGAGATGATTAAATTCCATGGTATAGTGGCGATTTTTTTCTTATATCTTAGCTGCTGTTACATAGTAAAGACTATATTTGCCATTTTCTGTTCAAAAATCCCCTATGCTTAATTAGAGGAATAAAAGGTAATTTATGTTCTTGAGCTGCAATAATTATTCTGAGAATGAAATAGATGAATTTTGTCCATGTTTGTTCAAACCTCACTGTCCAGTGAATATAAACCCTTTGAAGAACATCTATGTATGAATGTATGTATTCAGACGGTTATATTATAAACCACCTGGAGGTAGCATTACTTAACAAAAAATATCAGTTGATTGATTGTAGGGCTTGCTGTCCAACAATATATTTTTCCCTGAGTTGGTTTTGCTACGAGGCCATTAGGTTTAATGTGAGTGATATTCAGAACTTTGGGAATTCCTCGTCATCTCACCCTCTCCCAAGACTTTTCGGCACGAAGGGAAGATGGGAGAAAAATACTGAAGTTTCCCTTATCGCAAGGATTAGTTTTAGAGTTAAATACCTAAGCGTAAAACACGGATTTCTGATTTACAAAAAATCATTTAGCCTATAATTCACTGAAAAGTCTTCTGAATGAAGTCAGAGGGTGGGGACGGCTACCACCTATTACAATCGACTGAATTACTTACCATCTGACAAGTTTGTGTGTGTGTGAGAGAGAGAGAGAGAGAGAGAGAGAGAGATGTAAGCCAGGATTCCCAAGGTTTGAACGATGTACAGTGGGGCAGAGCATTTCAGTTTGTATGCTGATTGCAGTTGTCCCACGTTGATATTATATTAGCTTTCAGTTTTTCTTGATCATGCCTCATCATCTTTATACTGTGGGATAGGGATCGTCAAAATCATTGTCTTCGTGCTCTCAGTGATGATGAATGTGAAAATGATGAAACATAGCTTCCCAATTAATTTTCTTGCATGTATTTTTGTTCCCGTCTGAATGAACAGGTCATCAAAGACATACCCTTCTTGGAGAGTAATTAACCTGTTGACTAAAAGAGGTCTTTCCTCAAGTAATTAATAAGCATTTATTGCATGAATGAACAAAAAGGACGGTATCATCATGCACAAACTGTTTAAACACTTGAAGGAAGATAAAAGGCTCTTGAGGAGAAAAAATAATAACAAATAAATATATAAAATGAAAATAATTTCTGCCCATTAGGAATACACTGGACAAATAACAACAAAAATTAACGATTCCAGGCAGAGGCCGCAATTTTTACTCTTATCTTGCTATTCAATTTAATCAGTGAAATTTAAGAGATTTTTCGAGGTGACAGGAAGGATGTAGCCTTCGTTCACTGTACACCTTGACTAATGGATGCACTTAAGTTGCAAAAATCACTCGGTATTAGTAAGAGTAAGGAACACAATGCTTCACTGAATTGGAAAGGTTACATATAAAATAGAAATTCTAACTGTCCCGGTTAACGGACGCCATGTAAAGACAAAATTGAGTGACAGAAATGATCACATGAAGCACCATCATAGAAAACTATATTAAATTTCTCGTCTCTCTGCTCTCTGATGACCGGGGAAACTCTAGTATTATATTCCAGCTAACACCAGACGAAGTTATTTATCTGAGATTGAGTCAAATGGCCCCGATAAGCAATACTATCTGCAGTAAACATAATCACGAGCGAGGCAAGACTCATATTCAACTTCAGTTAACGCCAGACTATTTCATTAAAACAAGAATGATTCATAGGAACCTGAGAATCTTAAAGCTGATGGTTACCAGCAAGGTTGATAACTGCACCTGTCTGGAATAAAAGGCTGTTGCAGATCAAATGTTTGTACTACGTCTGTGACACACAAACAGTCATCCCAGGGGAAATTAGAACGGAACCAAGACTCCACCCCTGCCCTCTGGGACGTAGTGGAGAGAGAGAGAGAGAGAGAGAGAGAGAGAGAGAGAGAGAGAGAACAGTGAATGGAATTACAAATAGGCAGACCTGGAGCTGCTGCGGGTTCTTGGAAACTTACTTCTCCACAGTTTAACTACACATCCTTCTCTTACGCGTTCTTTTTTTAATTCCCTGGAAAATGCAGTGTTAGTCCGAGATGATTGCTACCGTCTGATGAATTTGATTATCTTGAGCATGACCTGCTTTACTCTAGACGTCTTTTTCCTTTGCTTCTGGGTAATGGTATGAAACACTTGCTTGGGTTAAGATGGGAGGCACTGTATGAACAATTCCAGAGTGGAGTTGTGGAGACTGGTGACAAGTGGAGTTAACTTGATCATCTAGAGCACGTCTCGTTCAGTACCGACAGGGGTGGGACTGAGCGAGTTATCTATTGGTTGATGCCGTGCGATGATTATTCAGAGCACGAAACAGTTTTATCATGCAATATTTTAGGCTTTTACAGAAACTGCACAGTATTATACTTAAGACACTGCAAATACTGGATCAACCTAGTGCGGGAAACGCGTATATCGTTGTCCTTTTTGTTGGTTTTCCGTCATATAATGTAACTGGGGTATTGCTGTGACTGTCAAGTGACACCACCCTCCTTAACTCGTACAGCGTTATATCTTTTTTTTCTTTTTACCAGGTAACATCTATATTCATAAGGCAGTTATATTATCAATGGAGATACTTAAAACAAGAGAGATT
>JAGKTI010041393.1:0-10255 GCA_018397915.1 Birgus latro
GTAACTAGATGGCAGAGATTTAAGTTTTGTAGCTTACATAGAGACTTCTCTAACTTTTGAAAGGACAGTGATATTCTGGTTATGTTAAGTAAGTAAGGTAGCTGGAAAGACTATCTGAGAAATGAATGAACTGTTGTCCTTCTAATTTCTCTTTGTAGTTGTGTATTTAGTTGCATAAATTTTGTCAGTTGTATTTACAAAAGTAGATAACAATTAGAAAAACATTAAGTACAGTAGAGATAAGTAATCATTTTAAATTTTATTAGTTGTGTAATTTTTATTTTTTCTCTTCTGAAGGAGTTGGATCATCCCTGGGATTTGCCTATGGTACATTAGCAATAAGAAGTTTCAGTGCTTTTTCTTGTCGCTCCACTAACACATCTTAGGGAGAAACGTGTGTATGGGAGCTGGTGTGCACCAAGCTGGCCCAGATCATATGTTCATGAGGTTAAAACAAAAGAAAATATAAGTTTTGTGCAAAATCTACAGTAAGAGTGGTTGCTCTTACATGGCCTCCAGATTTCAAGTATTTTTTAGTGTTAAAATTGAGGAGCACTACCAGTAGTTTACAAATGCTTTTGAAAACTTCAGTGAGATACTTGCTCTGCCATGGTTGCACTGAACATTTGGATGTTCATTTTGATTTAGGGATTAGTACTTTTTATAACTTATTGTATCTGCATAATTGGAGACAAATTAATTAAAAATGATGATGACTACAGAACTGCTGTTCTTTGATTATTACATTACTTTTGTCAGCTTCTCCACCTGGACCCCACACGTTTCTCAGCTCAATTACAGTTTTGCAAAGCTTGTTTGTCAGCAACTTACTATTCAAACAGTTCAAGTTGTAGTTGACTGTTGGTCATTGTTACATCATAATGGGGTAAATTTATTTTGTTACTCTTCAGCTCTTTTAATCCCCCATAAAAATTGTGTTGGATAGTAATTAAGCTGACAACAGTTGGCTGGTAGTGATAGTATGGTTTTGGTGAGGCATGGAGAGTTCTCTGCTTTACTCAAATAATGGTGGTAACAATTATTATACTGTACTTTCCGGATAAAACTCATGGTGCTATACGTATGATAATTATGAATTTAATGCTTCTGATAAAAATGCCTACTGAAATGGTAACCAGAACATTATATTTTGTGAGGTTCTTCGAAAAACAGTGTTGTGGCTGAGAAATACTGTATGCATATTTTGGAATATAGTAGTTAATACCATGGGGTCTCCCAATGTGCGAGAATATGGTCGACAGAATGTGCTGCACATTGAAAGTATCACATATTAGAAACAATTGAGTTAATGGAAATAAATGTATATGGTCAACACCTTACGCTGTCTTTGTCATTTACAGCACTTCCCCATTATTGACAGTCATTTTGAAAAAGACTTAAGCACAAAGAAAGATAATAGAACTGTGAATGTATTGTGCTAGGTAGCGCTCCATTTGTATAAGTGCGGCATTAGCATCATTACTGCACCCGTCCACTTGCTGGCCTCCACAAGTCTTGACGATTCGTGAAATCCACTCCTTGTCCATGAGAATGTTTCTCACTCTCAGTTCACCTAAGCCAAGTTCATGTCCAGTGTTTGAGTTCCTTGTACCTTGCTTATTCAACTCTACAACCTCATTTTCAGCTCCAGAATGATCCTCTTATTCTTGAAATGAACGGTTTGGGCTGTGATGTAACAGGTGAGCAAGAGTGGGTCTTGTATAGTGCTGAAAACACCATAGTATGTGAGCACAGCTCGGACAGACACAGGCTGAGAGTCTTGAGACATGACTTGAGAGATGCCATGCAGGAAGGCAAGGGTGGGAAACTGATGAGCCATCTGGTGGTGGCTTTGGATACTATCTTTTTGAGCGGGAACACCCTTTTTCCCTAAATTCGCATATTAGAATGGCATTTCGCATATTAGAAAATTTAATTTTTTCCTGAGTTGAGTTCATGTACAGGTGTACACCGGTTTAACGATGCAATTGGTTAGGTAAAAACCCATCGTTAGACAGGATATCGTATATCAGAGTAGATTTAACACGTAACATAATGGGATGTGTTTTTCAGCCTTGGGTTTCCCTCCCAACCAAGTCCAAAACCCACCCAAATGAGTCCAAAAATAAGTATAAAGCCAATCTAAATGACCTAACAGCTGTAAAAGAAGCTAACCTATGCCTAACACCTTTAACTAACTCACTATAATCAACAAATAAAATCTGAAAATCATCAAATATACTGTAAGTCTGGAAAAATCAGTCTGAGTAAACTGTACCCCAAAATGACAATATTCACCCCACCTGTGGCTGAAACACAATTATCTGTGTCTAAAAACAGTTTATAATCAACTTAAACACACAATTTTAGTAAAAAAAAATATCATCATAATTGGTAAAAAAAAAAAAAATCAAAACCCATCGCTAAACCGAGGTTTGGCCATCGTTAGGTGGGGTATGGTGGTATTTATACCCCCATCATTAAGTCGGGGTATCACATCTAAGGGTATCGTATATTGAGGTATACGTGTATTAGGTATTTCGTTTATTGAGATCATGCACATTGGGAGATACCATTGTACAGCAGTTGTCTGTTGGAATATAATTTCTTTTGATCACGTATTGAAGTACAGTATTTCTACAAAGGAAAATTCAAAGCAAAAAGAAATAAAATAAATGTAGAGTTTCCTTGCGTTATATGCATGCAAAGAGCAATAACTATGGTAGTTTTAGCATTAACCCTCTCATGGTCAAGAGAGCTGTTGTATTATGTTGCAGCAAATGCTAGGTGATTTAATTGAAGTCAAAGGAGCATAAGCGTTATTAGTGTCACCAGTAACCCTCTCATCATCAAGACAACTCCAGTAGCCTATTACAGACCCTTTAAAACAACACTAGTAGTATAATACAGATAACTTTTTATAAAGCTGAGAGTGTCATGAGAATCTGAGAGAGTTAGTCCCTTCAGTACTCTGTGCCTCATGGGGAATTATTTTGGCTGTATGCCAGATGAAGATAAGCTCAGTGCTCAGAGGGTTAAAACTTATCTTGAGCAACCTTTTAGTACTTTGCTGAAATTAGGTATTATTGAGCTGAGAGAACCCTCCAGCACTCAAAGGGTCATTGGGTAAAACATAGGTGTACTGCTTTTCTTTAACACTACTATGGTGACTTTTTTTTTTTTTTTTTTTTCCCCCTTCAGGTTATTGGAAAATGATTTTTTTTAATTTTGGGAGCGCCTCCATTACTGTAGTATAAAGCGATGCAAAGGAATGCAAGCAGCAACAGCTGTAATGGTCTGTTTGAAGCTGCGTATTGCCCTGAAAAACTATGACTTGGGTAACTTATTTTTTTTAGTTGACGCCAAGGATTAATGATACCTGGCAATATATCCAACGCCTCCAGTAAAAAAAGTCTATAAGCTGATTAAAATTGCCTGGAGGTTGACAAGAAAAAAGTAAACAAAGATGTCATCGTAGTAGTGTTGAATTGGGGAAGTACATTACTTGTGGGACTGTTGTTGTGAGGGTGTGGTACTGGTAGTTAATTTTGAATCACCGTAGAAATGTTCTTTGCATCTAGAAATTTGTGAGGGTTAGTAGATTGTTTTGTCTGTTTATCTTGATCCCATGAATTTGGTGACACATTTTCTAGTTAGTTCACACTACTTCCAGAATTTTGTAATTCAGTTTAGTAGAGATCTTGAAGTGAAGGGAGTAATGAAGGTTATATCAGTCCCCTTCAGTTTAAAAAAATCATGAGTAAAATCATCTGATGGCAGCCTTTGATTGAAAGGAAAATATGCCATCAGACGGAAAAGGTTAAATCATAAAATGAGGCCATCTATAATCCAGTGGCAGGTTTACTGAACTGGAAAATTAGGAGACACAGAGTATGCGAATATACAGAAATTGATATTCACTTGCTGAAAGAGAAGGAAAGGAAGTGTCTGAAGGATAAAGAATACCAGGGAAAGGTCAGTGATGATATTTTGATGATTTTGGAAAGAGCTTGATTTATGATTACATATGTTGGAAATGCCTAGGAAGAAGATAAAGTAGATGATTATATTTCTTTGGAATATAGGTGCTACTGTTAACACACTGAATTACTGTTGGAAATGTTTGCTTTAAATAGAAAAGTTCATATGTTGATGTTTCTCTTCACACTGCTTGGATGTGGGCCAAGTCTTTTGTAGTTCATGCAACTGACCCCATGCTCTCTTGTTATTATGTTGCCTGAGCCATGGCCTGTGAAAGTGAACTGCCAGGTGAAAATAGTACAGTCATCCCTCGGTTAATGATGGGATTCCATTGCCAAACCCCATCATACCATTAAGTGAATGATTGTCAAGCAAAAATGTTGTCATTGTTGTGATCCTAGGCTCATCTGAACATGAACCCAATGGACTGCTGGCTGAAGTTGTCCTTCTCCTGTAGTTCACAATTCTCTTCTTAAAGGATAGGGAGGGAATTATGGGACATCTCTTTATGGGGCCACACCTTATGGCATTAAGGCATCTGTCTAAGGATAGATAGGTAGACAGAGAATTGCTTAGCTATCAGTGCCACTTTGTGAAGGTGTACCTCACCAGCGTCTGTCATGTGATTGTGATGTGTTGGTGATGATCATAAAGTTGGCCCTGTGGGGGATAATAATCCTTACCCCAAATCTAAGCCCAATCTAAGTAAAGTTCATAGCCACCCAAGACACCAGGTACTACCATTGTAAACCATTGCATTGCAGATGAGTATCATTCATAAACATAGTTTGTTTGTCACTTCAGATATTGTGATGTTGAGGGCTTACCAAGTCAAGCAGCACTCAGGTTTACTCAGACAACTGTGGCTGTTATATTAGTGCCACCATGCTAGAATGTGTTTCTTCAGCGCCATTTGAAATGTTAAAGATAAATAGCATTAACTGGTGTTTTGTTCAGCAAGGAATACCTGCATATTCCCTGTGATTAATGTAAGGCCCAAAAGATTACAGTACTTGACAGGAGCCTGTTGGGTAGCCAATATAGCAGTAGTCTTTCCTTGTACATGAATGCGGATAGAGTGTTTGCTGGAATGCCAAGAACAGTAAGAGCTTCTTTTTCGTGGCAGGCTATTATGATTTTTGAAAAGAATGGGGACAAACTCTCACTTTAATTGCCACACACATAAGTGCAGTTAGGGCAAGGGATTTGTAAGAATACAATTGTTAAGTAGAGGTGAGAGGTGGCTTAACTCCTCTATGCTTGGTCTTTCTAAAGTTTTGCATTTGTATAGCAGTATCTGGGACTGGTACAAGCCAGTATGGAACCAGTCTCTTTGTTTACTCATTTTTCACACTTCTGCGTCACCTCATTCTTCTTAGTGAGTCATACTTTGTGTATCTCTGTGTTTGTGCTTTTATTCATCAACCAGTCATCTGCTCTGTGTACAGGTGGTCCTTCCCTAACACGGTCATTTTCTCCCGCACCGACCTCGCGTTAGGCAAATATTGCGTTAGAGGGACTATTGAACCCCTATTTCCTTCTGCACCCTTGCCCAGAGTCCACTTTTTCCCCCCTTGTGGTGCAAGATTTTTTTACCCCCCAGTTTCAGCCTCCTAAAAGCATTAATATGGTTATAAGGGAAAAAAAAAAAATGTTGTAGGTGGGGGCGCTAACCATCCACTCACTCAATGTAGTGCTGCTTTCGGGTGTCTGCCCTTTCCTCTCCTCCATCCTTCTTTCCTTCAATCCTCTTCTGTCTTTCTTTCCTTCATTCTTTCCTTGTCCTTCTGCCTACGGGTGACTTTACACTCCCTCTTCTGTATTTCTTGCCTTCATTCTTTCCTCGTCCATCTGCCTGTGGGTGACTCCACACTAAGTGACAAGCCAAATGGTTTCCTGTACACCAGGAAACCATTTACTATGCTGGGTGGTAACCGTATAACCATCTTATGGCTTCCAGTGGTTTAGTGGGTAATAAAAGTGCTCCAAGCAGATTGAGCCCGTGCAGGTTTATATCCAAGGGGTGGTTGGGGTTTATTGCTCATGTAATGCCACTCAGGGATGAGTGAGGCTGGTCAGTCTCATCTTAAATGTCAGGACCAACTTGCCTAGCCCCAGGTTCCTACTCTCCTCTGTGGGGCGACATAGGATTGGATAATGGATGGATGAATAAAAAATACATTAGGTCAATACAGGACTTTTTTATTTATTTTACTGTACCTTATGTGAGGAGAAGAGCAGACACACATCACCAGAGATGAGGTAGAGGGGGAGAACACACTCTAAAATCCATCAAAGTCTGTTTCACTAGCAACACTCCAGACATCACTTTCTAGTTCCTCCATAGCTGTTGCTGGATGTCCTTTTGCTGTAGACCAGTGGCAGCTTGTCTGGCGAAGTAACGAGTGATCAGTGACTGTTTGTGGCGGTTTACTCGATTGTAAATGCTGACAGCATAAACAGTCTGCTTTATCACATCGTTACCTCTTTCAAGGGAAGGGTCGCTTTCCAAGATGAACTCCTTGAGAGACTCAGCTCGACTCAGGGTTTGACTTAAAACTGCTCTGCTGGGTTTACTTGCTGGTCTGGCCTCCCTCTTTTCCTCTAGCTGTTCCCTCTCCTCATCATCCCTGTCTTGTTGCTTACCGTATCACAAAGTCTGCCCGGTTCAGATTACCACGTTACGCTAACAGTGTCCGCGTTAAAATGTTTATTTCCTTTCTCAAAATCGTGCCGCGTTAGAGCTATGTCGCGGTACAGCAAACCACGTTAGGTAAGGACGACCTGTACTTACGTTACTCTGACAAGTATCAAGTTACAAAGGGATGCAAAATCCCTGTCATGCATTCCTCTGTGCAGTATTCATTCTCATGCACTCCCCAATACAAAGTTCATCCATGCACTCCCCAATACAAAGTTCATCCATGCACTCCCCAATACAAAATTCATCCAGCAAGCTTAACCACCACCCCACTCTTTCTCATGTAGTCATTTGCAATATCGGTCCACCTTCCTCTTTTGGTCACACCTCCTCATACCTTCAGATTCACTCACATATACGGTACTCTTTTCATCATCTTATTTATGCCCATTCTGTGTCTATCACCATACTGTCTAAGGGTGCTCATGTACACAGTTGTCCCGACTTCCTTTGCACCACATATTTCACAAATCGTAATATTTATTATCCTATCAACTCTGCATAACAAATCATAATATTTATTATCCTGTCAACTCTGCATACATTTCTCAATACAGTAATATTGCCTCCACTACTCTTAACTCTTTACTTTTCATTTTCATGCCTCATGAAAGTCTCACATTCCTATGTTAATATGGGCACCAAAATTCCTGCATGTAGTCTTCTTGCAGATGGCATGCTCAGAACTGTGTTTCATATCAAGACTCACAGCACCAGTCACCTTCTCTGTGCCACTTAACTGTCCACTTTCTTTGCACATTTACCTTTCTTTTCTCTCACTGCACCCAAGTATAGTAGTTAAGCTGTATCACCAGTTCAAGTCTTTTTTTCAATTCACCAGAACATCACCTTATATTCTATTACAACTTTGTAACAGAGGAGTCGTAGGTTAGGCTTGATAAAGACTTTTATATTATTATTATTACGATAGTGGCAGGTGGGGGCGCTCACCATCCACTCATTCAGTGTAGTGCTGCTTTGGGTGTCTGCCCTTTCCTCTCTTCTTTCCTTTCTCTTCTGTCTTTCTTTCCTTCATTCTTTCCTCTTCCTTCTGCCTACAGGTGACTTTACACTCCTTCTGTCTTTCTTTCCTTCACTCTTTTCTCTTCCTTCTGCCTGTGGGTGACTCAAGACTAAGTGACAGGCCAAATGGTTTCCTGTACACCAGGAAAGCATTAACCACGCTGGGTGGTAACCATATACCCATCTTATGGCTTCCAGTGGTTTAGTGGGTAATAAAAGTGCTCCAAGCGGATTGAGCCCATGCAAGTTTATATCCAAGGGGTGGTTGGGATTTATTGCTCACGTAATGCCACTCAGGGATGAGTGAGGCTGGTCACTGTCATCTTAAATGTCAGGACCAACTTGCCTAGCCCCGGGCTCCTACACTCCTCATGGGGCGGCATAGGATTGGGTGATGGATGGATTATCATCCTCATCATCATCACTATTTTACCGGATATCCCACCCAGATGGCTATAGGCATATCTCTTATGTTCACAGAGCATTGTAGTCAGTACAGAATGAGGCAATGTAGGAAATGGGTTAGCATGAGAGAAACATGAATGAAGAGAGAAGTTCAGCTTTGGTTTGCCTTAGTCCTTGTTGTTACTTTATATGATACTGCACACACTGTAGAGTTGCAATTATGTTGGGTGTTGTGAGACAAGTTCCTCACTCACTGTGATTGCACAGTATGTGGTGATGGGTGCACAAGATTGCCCTTCTTTCTTTATATTGCATTCACAATCACCTTACAGAAATAATAGGTTTTTGGCTCTGTAAAAGCTCATTTTTAACTACATCAAAATACTTGTACTGCTCAGTGGGTAGATGTTTTCCTACATTTTTGCATGTAGGTGTGACATTACTGTTTGTATACAGCAGCATCACAACATGTGATGATTGGGTACTGGGAAGGTTATGCAAATTAATTTTGTTTTTCATTTCATTATTGAAGGCTCCAACATGCTTGTATGCATTGGCCTTGGCCACCTAATAGCAGCTGTCAGTGCTGCTCGATCTCTTGCAGCCTCCCTGTTCAGTCCCTTAACCCTGAGGTCACACCTGATGACCTTGTCCCATGTCTTTTTCGGTCTACCCCTCGCAACCTCACCCCCAATGTTAACACTTCTCATTTTCCGCACCCAATTATCATCTTCCATCCTCTCCACATGCCCAAACCACCTCAGTCTACCCCTCCTCATCATAACACCAGTACACTCCAGTCCCATCCTATTTCTCAACTCTTCCATCATAAACCTAGCCCCCCCCAGGTCTTGCACTCAGGGATGCACTTCACATCCACCTAATCGTTGTCATTTCTGTATGTATGAGCCTGTGAATATCTTCCTTTACTGCCTAGGTCTCACTACTATATAGCATTACACTCTTAACACATACAGCATACATAGATCCTATAGCATGTAGGGAGAGCCCGTCAGGAGAGGCAACAGCTCCCTGAACTTTTTCCAACCTCTTCTCATCCTATCCAGCCCCACCTCCAGCACATAACATGTCTGCCAAATAACAAAACTCATTCATACATCCAAGAGACTCAACAGCTAGTTCAGTCCTTTCACACCTGACAGTCTCCATTTGCTCTCCCTGACACACCACACACAAAAATCAGCATTATCTTGCAATCTATTCTAATACCACTACAGTATGGATATTTTGGTAAAAATGTTAATTTTGTTCTAAACTTATGGACATGGCCACAGTCCACTCCTTCCTCCAAATGAATAACATCCACCTGTATGTGAATGACATATACCATATCTGATTATGCATTCATTCACCCTTAGCTCTTCACAGGTATCATACTTAGTGCAAGCACTCAGTGCTCTAGAAATCACTCTTTGCACACTCCATCTCACATATTTGTTGCATTGGAAGTGTCTTTGCGTGAATATCATACAAGTGAGCAGAATTTTCTGCTTTGCTGCTCTTTTTCTATTAAATGCGACTGTACGTAAATGTTTGTTGAGACACTGCTGTAATTTTTATTTATACTCACCAGCAGTTTATGCTGTTGTATTCTGTAAAATATGTTTTTTTTTGGTTATGAGTGACAGTAATGAGTAACTATATTTAACATTTCTGTTGTTTTTTTGTACTTCAGTGTAATATAGTAGAAATTTGGGCACTGAAATGTAAGTAGTGCAGTATGTGTTTCTCTGCAGTGTTTGTAATGCGTTTTGACTTTATTCATAGAAGTGAGAAGCTGATGTGGTTGACTGTAGTACAGTATTCATAATCACCCCATGGTTTAGCTTTGCTCTGGAGGAATAACCATTATACAGTTCATGTAATTGCATTAATAGCAGTAATAATGCAAAGTAAAACTCCAAGATAACACTGCTGCCAGCATTAGTTATTAGGTATGCTATTGAATTAGAAAGTAAACAATAATTCTTCGCAAAACTGTATGTGAACAAGAAACAGTGACACATGTTTACAGAGTAACATCCAACACCTGTTTGTGTGGTGTCTGAGAGTAATAATCATTGGCAACCTCTGATGTCTTGGCTTTGGCTTTATTATATCTGCAAGACTTTTTTTTTTTTTTTT